>BMAO01001402.1:0-17390 GCA_019973975.1 Trichonephila clavata | reverse complement strand
GGAAATCAGTAGCGCGCACAAAATTTTTTCAAGGGGGGGGGAGTCCATGGTTGAAAGTCCCCAACCCGTAACATACCTCAAAGCAACACCAATTGATTCTTCTGATTTTGTTAACAAAAAACATTAAAAAATAAATTATTGAATTAATAATTAGCATTAATTAATAAAATAAATTGTTAATTACAAGTATTTAATTAAATTTTATGTTATTTATATATATAAGATTATCATCAATCGAAAAAAACTCAAGGGCTTTGGAGGGGGGGGGTGTCTGGACCCCAGGGCACCTCCCTTGTGTGCGCCACTGTGGGAAACCGTTTCATCGGACAATAAGTAGCACTTATTTAATCATAATACAGTATCGCTTTTCCAGCAAATTTTGAAATGTGGGCGAAAAGAAATGTATTTAGAAAGATTTCAGGTAATATATACATAAAAAAAATTATTTCGATTTTTTTTTTTTTATTTTTTTTTTACATTTTTGTTTTCTAAAAGTAAAATTCATTTTTTTTGCAAATGTATAGGAAAAATTATTTTGCTCCCTCTCCCCCTCCCTTTTGGTTAGCCTGTATTCAAAAAATTTTTCATGTTTGCATTTTTTAAAAAATTACTGTAATATTTGTGAGAACTTATAATATAAAGTCTGGAATATATATATACCACTCTAAATTTATTAAGTCATTTGTATTAATATAATATTTATTTTATAGTATTTACAAACTTTTTTTCGCACATTCTTAAGGTTTTAAAAATAGATTATTTTTAGGATTTTTGCTTTAAGCCCTACTCACAAAATACGCCAATGTGTACGAAAACTTTGTGATGGGACATAATCGTGCACAAATCTCTATAACACAAGCTCATTCAGTTTTTCACTTCTTTCGCTTGTAACATTACAAAAAACCGCAATAAAAGCTTTTTATGCTCTTTTTTTTCACTTTATGGGTCTCTGTTCCGGAACCGGATACATCACCTCAACAAATGTAGCTCTTTCACCATCTGTTCCCCATTTGGCTACGAGAGGGAACCCCTGGCTTTCGAAGGATCCGTCACCATTTCCATCTACATCAGAACTGCTGGATTACGCGCCAGTTTTTCAACACTCTTTGCTTCTTAATGGGGGATTTTTCGCAGATGAAGAGGCCCTGTGAAAGGTTACGTAAATTAGAAATCCCTCCTCAGTTGCCACATATATTACGAGCGGGGAAATTTGTCTAATTATAAGGCGCTGAAATTGCGTTTCAGAAATTTTTTTTAGAATGCGCTATTCAGAAAATACGATCCCCCCCCCTCCCCGCATAACTTGGGAACTAATACTAAGAGATAATAATGTGAATCATTTGCATGCTGATATGTATTCGTGCTTGTTGAAAACATGGGAGGAAATCCTGGCTGCCGGTAGCTTTGACAGCAAACACAAAGAAATTTTATGTTATATTCGCTTGTAATTTAGTTTTTTTTTTTTTTTTTGGTTACACCAAAATTTGACATTGCCGAAAACGATGGAATGTTAAAGACTATTTTTAAAAAAATATAATTCTCACATTTTTCACGAACCAGCTGTCGTGTTATCCATCGCAGTGTGAAAATAAAATACTAAAATTTAGTAAATATTCTTTAAAATAGTTTACCGGGATATGGGTTATATCAATAAAGCGTAATTTTTTAAAACACATATATTAAAAGCCTCTTTTTCTGCTATAAATTTAAAATATAGTTTTCCTGATACAACATATATTAAAGAAATTCCTGATATTAATTTTTTTTAAAAAATTACTCAGTATAAAACATGAATATTCAGCTATCACTGAAAAGAAAAAAAGAATTATGAAAATTATTCATTATAGAATCAGATTTTATGAATATTTTTATGCACTGTGAAGAATATCTTCTAAGATCACAGCTACTGCGTTAGAATTTTTTTCCCTGTAGCATAACCTTTAAAAGTTAGCTTTTAAATAGCAAATTAATTAAGAAATTAGCACCCTTAGCAAAAAATTCCAACCATTTCCTTTAAATAAAAAATTTGGTTACATATTTCGTTCCTTGACTGAACGTGATCTTCACCTCAACCAACAGTGGAGGAGGTAATACTGAGATATGCTTATTAATGAAATTTCGCGTAAAAATAATATTTCCACAGTTTAAAATACAACCGCCAAATTTATTATTTCACAATATATAAATTAATTCTCTTGCTATTGCCTTAAAGCCATTGATTGTGATGACTCATTGATCAAATACTTTATAATTTTAAGAGCTAATAATATACAGCCTTACAGAAAAAGTATTATGCAATAATGTGTGCGTGAATGCCTTTCTACGTAACAATCATACTTAATTATTAGTATTACTAATAATTCAAAATCATTTAAAACAGTAAACTCATTGTTTACAATTGATCGGCAATAACCTGGAACTAAACAATAAGCATCGACAAGTGGCGTAACGTACATCCCCGCAACCCACCCCATCGCAGAGGGGGGGGGGCAGGATTCTTTTAGGGGACCCAAAGCCTGACAGGCACCAAGTACGTATTTAACCAATTTATAAAAAATCAAAGGCAAAACCTGACTTTGCAGGGGGGGGGGGGTAATATTCACCATTACGCCACTGGGCATCGACCTACTTCATTATTTTAGGTATCTATCAGTGAGTGATAATCAGTGGCGCACCCAAGGGGGGTGTCCTAGAGGTCCGGACCCCCCTAAAGCCCTTGAGTTTTTATCGATTGATGATAATTATATATATATACAACGTAAATCTCTTAATTAAGTACTTGTAATTAATAATTTATTTTATTAATTAATACTAATTATTAATTCACCTTTTTTTACTGTCTTTTGTTAACAAAATCGACAAAATCAGAAGAATCAATTGGTGTTGTCTTGAGGCATGATACGAGTTGGGGGACTTTCAACCATGCCCCCCCCCGAAACATTTTGGGTGCGCTACTGGTGATAATTATTGTTTTTATGTATACAATATATATTTCCATAAAGCTTTTAGTACAAATTAATTCGATATCAATTTTCTTGTATATGTGCAAAATTCTATCGTGTCATTTTCACTAAACCAAGAAAAATGCCTTTAAAAATGATACGTTATTCAGATAGTAATATATTTTTAATACATTTTGATTGCTGGTAGCTTGGCTGGAATTGCGCCAACTTCATGTTAGACAGGATTTACACATTTTACATGTACCCTTTCTTTTCATGCTTTATATTCTTCGAAGATACGAGATAAAGCTCTTAACTACCTATTTTATCCATAAATGTGTTTTCTCTCTCTTAGTACAGAAATTTTTTAACCATACCAATAAAGGTGATATCGTTCTTAATTTGCTATTCGTGTGTGGCGTTTTTTATCGTTAAAAATGTTTTATTTGCTCCGAACTAACAAATGAATGTATTCGATTTAATCGATATAGTGTTAGCATAGTTTTAACATCAATAGTTACACTGTTACTTGAATCTATGTAATGATTATTGCAACACTATATGTTTTAAGAAAAATAAGAAGCACAACGTTAGTATTTGTGTAAGCTAGAAATATCTCAGTTATGAAGCTATGTTTGTTTATCAACTAAACGGAGTTATTTTTCGGGCCCCCAAATACTTTTCTTCTTTCTTCAAAGTAATTATTGAAAACCCATTATAGGTTTTTAAAGAAGAATCTCGAGAACTGTTCATCATTTATTTTCGCTTAATAGAAGCTCAGTTCAGTCGCAGATGCAAAATTTATCACAGAAAATTAATAACAGTAATAAATCTCGTTTTGCGTTTGAATTTCGGAAATACTTGGGTGAATATTACCTTGAAAAGAATTATGATTTAACCATTTGACGTTTTCTATTAAAACTGCCTGATTAAAAATATTTTTTCCTTTGAGATACAAGGAGTTCCGTTCTCTTTATATGTAAATGTCTCTTTAGTTCTTAAAAATTCTGAATTTTAAATATTTTATTTAAATAGTCGTTTAATTTCTCTTTTCTCTTAAATTTTTAAAGAAAATCTTTCCTTCTGATTTGCTAATTTTAATTTTACTAATTCTAAATTTTCTCATGATGTTTCAAATTTTATTTTAAAATTCAGATTTCTTAACTTTGAAGGAATGTCCGGAGTTCTTAAGGCCTTATAACACGTCCTCAAAATGTTGTTCGAAATTAAAATTGCTCCAAATTTCAGCCAATATGATTCTTCGCCTCCTACGCGAAAAAAAGATGGCGGCCTCGACTTCGTCAAGCATTTGCTCGTCGGAAATGTTTTTTTATAAAATGGAGCGAAATGATGAGATTAAAAAATTTCCATACCTGTAGAACCCAAAATACCCACATCACACGAAAATATTGGGAAAAAAAAATTAGGATTCCAGCAGGTCGTCATGAGAATAAGAGAAAGGTGGCCGTTTTCCCGGCAAATTGTTCTCTTTTTTTTGGATTTCTTGAATCTTACTTGCACAAATGGTAGCAAATCCAAGCGCAAGAATTGCTTGATCGTTAGACGCTATATCTCTGTTTTCGACTGTCAATAAAATCTCGAGCAGTATAAAAGAAATAATATTGGTTGGACGTTTTCGAAGCAAACAAATCGGCGATTAATTTTTCAATGTGGAAGAGCGCGGCTGACGTTAGAGCATGTCGTTTTGCTTACGGCAACCCTTCACCTTCAGCTGGAGCGAAAAAGTTGCACGAATAAAGGACGTGTGATACGGCCTTTAAAAAAGGCCGTCCAGAGAGAACCAATTCATTCAACCAATCAGAGCTCGTTCTTAAGTATCGCTTTTCTTCCTTCTTCAAGATCCTTTCATATTAATCTTTTCTGCTCGCAATATGGCTCCGCTTTCTCTCAAGAAGTGTAGATTAAAGTTTTTCACGCCACATCACGCTTTTCTTGATATGGGCTTGAGGGCCACTTCATAGCTCAGGCACCTGCTGTTAGTCTCTTTCAACAGAAAGATTCCCTCACATGTTCGTGAGAACTATCATGTTCACAACATAAACAGTGTTGCACTGTTTACGGACATTAAATTAAGAAATACAACTAGCGCAAACTTCATTATGAATTTACATTGCTAACTTTATGCAAAACAAGCACTAGTTATATTTTTCTTAAAATTTAATCCGTTATAAATGCAGTGAAAAAGTTTTTAACACGATACTGAGGGAACTGAAATATTTTTTCGTGTTAACAAGATATTGCAAAAACAATAACAACATATATTCAGCAATATTATGTTTTTTTTTAAGTACATTTTATGTACATAGATATGTATGCATGTATTTTTATTCTGTGTTAAGAGAAAAAACACAAGAAGATACTTAGTAGTTCGTCGCGACCGTTGTATTATTTCGTGTTAACCGATATCTTGTCTTAAACGTTTTCACGTTAAACGTACTTCACTGTATTATAATTGTTCTATATAGACTCATTTATAATTGCTAAGTAAGGTACCGCGCAACTTCTCTAATTAGAGAAGATTTGATTCAAAAAAGGCATGTCGAAGTGAATATTGTTGCCATTTAATATAAATAAAATAAATAAACGGTGGTGTATACGTGCCACACAGTCTATAAAAATTCAAGAGTCGAATGTAGCGATTGGCCTAAAAGTGATCGATTACAAAACTCAAAGCATTTATGAGGATAAACTTGTCATTTAACAATTAGAGTACGTTGCTACAATATTTTACATTTTTGTTCCTGGAGACTGGTGCTGCAATATATTGCGTACATTTACAAAAAATGAATCGGAAGACTTAATACGCGTTCAGAAAATAAAGTCAAAAGTCGGAAAATAAATCAATTTTTTTGCTCCTTCACGCTGTAATGCTTGTCGGTTCCTGCTTCCCTCTAATCTCCCTTGTCTACTCTCGGACCCGGCTAGATATGTGGGAGGAACTGATTAATCAGTAGACATGATTCACTCTAATTATTTTATTGTCACCAAAATATCAAGCAAGAACAATAATAATCTAATTAAGATAAATCATCAGATAGCAGAGCGTGAAGGTGAGACTCGTTAGCCTGGGGACAATAATACGGACCCTCAACTGATTCCACGATAACCTATACAAGCTCAATATAAACTACTTCGCGCACTAATAAGCTAAACTTCTATTTAAACAAGGATCACGATACCTGTACTTTTATGAAGAGTCCTCCAGTTGAGGCCTTGAATGCGATCCCTTATCTGATTTAATCACCGTCGAGGGATCCTCTCTTAGACTTCTTCAATTGATAAACTCCGATTTGCACTTCATAATTTCACGATCCTCCACTCACCCACTAACTCTCAAAACTCGCGAATACAGAATTTATATAATATACTTAATTTGCATAATCACGTTTCCTTGCTTCGGTGAAAGTTGGTTGGTAATATTATTGCCCCAAAAAAGTCCCCAAAGGGTTAGTTATTGACGCGTATAGATCTGTCACAACGCGTACAAACATTCTGAAACTTTTTCTTATATTTTTGGCTGAAAATATTAGCAGCAAAATTATATATTCATTTTGAGCTGTACATTTTTCAACACGAATTAAGAAGTATTTCACAAATGAGTTATAGAATGTTTCACCTGCTCTGGGTCCTTAATTTTCTCTTCTAAAGGTTAAACTAATGATCATAGTGCAATGAAATGAACAACGCATTTGCAATGTTTATGAAACAGGGGGTATGAAGTATATGAAGCAGCCTTTAAAAAAGTTATTTCTTAAATTTCATTCTCTATCATAAGGTATTCAGCCGAATCCGTTTGCGTCCATGATGAAAGCATAAGATCTCATTCAATCTCCGAAGCTCAGCATCACCTAGTGCTGACAGAGAAGTACTCCAATACAGACAGTACTCATTGCTGTTGTAGGAGAACGATCTCCAGGAGCATCACAATTCGATTGTACGAAAAAAAATCACCCACCGTACAATAATACGAGCTTGCAAGTAAGCAAATTTCTTTACCTTCTCATCATAGTATTAATAAAGGGAATTAAGAGAATAAATTATTGCTCCTTAAAATTTAATTTGCCATCAAAATTAATTAAAAATTGTGAAAATGACACACAATTTTCGTAGGGCGAGGGAAATTGTTTCATACTTTTTAGTGCGAAACAAGCCAAAAGAAATACACTCACTTCCAAAAGTTAAGCATGAAAACGTAAAATGCAAAAAAATCAACAAATACTGCTTTGATTGACACAAAATTTGGCAGTAAAGTAGCATATATATTTATACATAAAACAAAATCAATAATTATATATAGAAATGAAAACAATATTAAATTTTTGTAAGTTATCAGATAATGTCATACTGGAGACTTAAACAGAATTATGTATAAAGTGAAAATAAACAACATAAAATGAAAAAAAAAAGAACATTAATAGTGTATGTGATCCCCCCTCATCTGTATGCAAAGTTTACACCTTCTGACTATGCTTTCAATCAGGTGGTCAACCACCGCAGAATTAAGCAATCGCCATTCTTCTTGTAGAGCAGTTTCCAGCTCAATAAGAGTGGCTGGAGGTGGGAAACGTGAAGATACAGCACGGCCAAGAGCATCCCAAAGATTTTCAATGGGATTAAGGTCGGGCGAATATGCTGGCCACGCCATACGCGCAATCCCTTCACTCTCCAGGTAGTCATCGACGATGTCAGCTCTATGGGGACGTGCGTTATCGTCCATTAAAATAAAAGTAGGGCCAACTGCTGCAGCGTACAATCTCACAATGGGTTCTAAGACTTCATCTCGATACCGGACAGCCGTCACAGAACCCCGTTTAAAGATGTGCAGGTCGGTGCGGTATCCTAATGAAATCCCTGCCCACACCATAATGCTTTCGCCACGGAATGCGTGATGTTTGGTGATGTTTTGGGGCTGATTGCGTGTTCCTTGTTTACGCCATATCCTTATACGCTTGTCATCTGGCTCCAGAGCAAATCTTGACTCATCAGTAAACATGGCATTGCCCCAGTCAGACACAGTCCATTTGCCATATTCCCGGCACCACTTTAATCGTGCCCCTCTTGATTGGACGGATAGAGGAACACAAACTCGAGGTACCCGGGCATACAGTCCATTCATATGTAATCTTCGGCGTACAGTAGTTGCAGATATAGCCTTACTAATGGACGCTGTAACCGTAGATGTCACACGTGTGGAGGCTACAATAGCAATATACAGCTTGGCTACAATAGCAATATATCGATCTTCCGTGGGGGTTGTAACCCTTGGGTGACCACCAACGGGCCTTCGGACCCGTGGGGTTTGGAATTGTTTCCATAAACGTGAAATTACAGAATGATGAACGCCGAAGAAAAGAGCAACAATTGCGATCGACTGTCCTGCTTCAATGCGCCCCACAGCACGCCAGCGCTCAGAATCTTCCATTCGCTTTCTGGAAGTCATAGAAACACGTATGTCTTGAAAACAAATTGTACGAATGTTTTAAACACCTTCTATCATCACTTACAGTCAACTTCTGTAACCCTTCATAAAGCTGGCTTCTTATAAGACTGCCCTTTTTGCATATTTCTTGACATGAAAGCACGATTGGCTGTTACCTAACATATTTACATACTTCCATCTACCTCTGCAGCGAATTGCATCCTCTTCAATTCTGATTGGCTTCCGGAAATTAGCATTTTCCTCTCCGTGCTTAACTTTTGGAAGTGAGTGTACATTTTAGATTAAATTTTATATATACCAGGGGGAGGAGTACACCCTGTCCGCCCAACGGAAGACCTACCTACATTGTACAAATTATACAACTGTTAATAGTCATTGCTCACATTGTAAAGCTGTAATTTACATATATCATATAGTTCTATTTATTTGTTCTTTTCCCCCCGCAAAATTCGTTCTTGGCTCTCCTTTTCAGTTAAATTCATCACTGATGCTGCATCGCCCAACACTTCGTTGATAAAGTGCTCAGATTTTGATAAACCTACAGCTCTTGCAGCTTTCTGGGAAGTTTTTTTTTTGTTCGATTGATTGTTAATAAGTCTTTGTATGAGACAACGCCTTTCTTCTCACGCAATGATTCCAGTACAGGCAATCGTTGTTATATTTTTCTACGGGAGCTTGCAATAATGTACTGTTGCAACTATATTGGTGACATTATATAAAACGAAGCACATGGTTGCCAATTCAGCGCAAACGACGCATGTAAGATCCAAATTGCCAACCTGGCGAGTAATCTTGAACGTTGCCATTGTTGCGATAGTACGTAATAAATTTATACAGCATCACGAAAAACTATATATATATAGTCGACTCTCGATAATTCGAAGTTGGAGGGACCAATGGAAATCTTCGTATTATCAAGAGGGTAGGAAAAAATTCCCAAAATACACAAAGAGAAGTTTTTTCTAACACATTTAAACTTGAAACTATGTAATAAAACAACAATTGTACATATGAATCAAATTATTTTAAAGTATTTTTAAAAAGTACATATTATACAGCATAAATATTTTACAGAAGTTAAAAGTCATGTATTAAAATAATACATTCATACACACAATCCTACGCATCTCTTCCTCACAATAGTGAACCTTTTTTTTCTGAACGCATGTGTAGCAAGGCCACGTGTAAGACGAAAGAGGTGAACGGCTGACAACAGGTGCGGTTGGTCTATTGTCTACTTAAAGGAAAGTAAATTTGAGAAAAGCTATGAACATGAAACATTTGAGTGTAAAGGAACATTTTTAAATGCTACCTAATGAACTCTATAAAGAAAAATATGAAGCCATAAGTGTATACAAGACACACTGCGCTCTGTCAAAAAGACACAAGCGAGAAAAAGTTCTACATGCTATTTATAGATCATCTAAGAACAATAAAACTATGGCAGTTTTGCCAACAAATAACATTCCTGTAATTATAGCGAAAAGTGTCTGTGATTTGTGACCTTTATTAAAGTCACCCACATTTGAAATATTTTAGTTCAGTTTCATTGGATTTTTTCTCAAATTATCAAAGAAAAACTGAAAAGTCCTTAAAAGTACGAGTAGGTAAGTATACTTTCTCTTAATTAAATTATTCACGGGAATTACGATTTTTATAGCATACAATAAAAATATTTATAAAAAAATGATTGGGTTGACTGGCACCCCCCGCGACCATTAACGTTAGTATTGAGTGTGTGCCTGCTCCCGAGTTAATTCAGTAATTTGAAAAAATAAAAAGTTATTTTAAAGTATTTGAGAAAAAGTAATAAATAATCTGCCTCCCTATTTCCCCTGCGCATGTGAGAAAAGAGAGGTAATTAATTCACTAGCATTCCACTTTTATAATTAATTAGCACTATTTTTAGAATTAATTTCTTGAAACTCATTACCGGTATTCTGAATGGAGCATAATCATCGACAGTCTCGTTCAGAGGGTTTTGTTGTGGATTTTTTTCGATACCAATTTCGAATTAAATCTACGGGGAAACAAATTTAAGTTTCATTTCTACAAATGGGTAGATGGAGAAAAAATAGGAATTGATGAGAAAATTTAAATAAACTCTTTTTCAGTTCTTTTTATAGTGTAGTGTGAAAGTATAGACGTTATGGCTCCAAGCCTAAGTATTGTCCGCAGCATAGGATCGATGTTGAAAATCATGTTTATCATCAATAACTCAGTGCAAGAGTAGCCAACCCAAATGACCTTGCTGGCCCCTTCGGAAAAACGTTATAATCCCGCGGGTGGCATATAAAAATGTATGGCTTTACATTAGATTTGGACCCCAAAGGAACATTTATTGGAGTGAAACTTTGAAACAGAATAAACTATTATCATTGTTTTCACTATTTTTCATGTATACAGATATAGATGATATAATAATTACAATGCAATGATCAAATAAAGTTTAATTTATTTAAATAATGAAATATTTGTTTCTCAATTCTTTTACTTCGTTTTTGCAAGTCGATCTCAATGCGTGTATTTGCACATCATAATTGATGTTACAGGTTTTCGTCCGAAAAAACTGAGCGTTTTTTATATTTGATAAATTTCGTTTTCCAAAAGCACAATTCGTAGGTGTAAGTTGAAAAAGAGTTATTGGAATCAAGCGTGATATTTCAGGGTACCGCTGCAATGCAATACTGCCCACTTCTAAGTATCTATAAAAACAGAAGCAAAGTGATAAAATAGAAACAACTATGGAATTTATTTTTACAAAACACTGCACTAAAAACAAAAATATTGCAACTTACAAAATAGTAAAGTTGTTAAAAATCTCTCGGAAAGCAAAATTGTTCAAGGCGGGTCGTGGGTTGGCCGTCCCTGACTTACTGGAATATTAATTAATCGTAATACAATAGGGTCATGAAAGAAAAAAAAACTAATTTGGACCGAAGGGTGGTCGAGTTTCTGAAAATGACGGGTTTTCGAGAATTGGATCAAAAAAGAATAAGTACGAGTGTTTCCTCAGAAGATATTGTACTGCACTTGTATGTATTGTATACTTGAGAATACAACAGAAAATAAACTGCTCAAATATTTTTAAACAAAAAAAAAAGTACGTACTTTATTAAGGCATAGAGCATTTACTACATGAAAATGAAAATAAACGAATACATATTATACAGTAATTTTCCTGATCACACACACACAGACATATCTCAGAAAAATTCTTTATAAAGGCATAAATCTGTCTATAATGAAAATTAAGTAACCGACTTTGCAAAAATTGGCTACTCATTTTTAGAAATGTGAAATGTCCTATTGCTTTTCGTACTGCACTGTGCGCTTTGCTGCTTCATCACGAAGCCGACGAAGGAACATTAAGTCCATTACCGACGCACCTTGCTGTTCAAAATACTGAAGGGTCGTTTCGACAGCCTTTAATCCCTCACTATGTGATATTTTAGGAGTTTGTACGGGATCCTCAACTTTAATGTCTGCATCATTTTCCGAAATTTCATCATTGACCGAGACAGAAGCAATAATTTCTGCATCGGACATAATGTCTTGCTCGTTATCGTTCTGGAACCACTGTTCGACGTCATTTTCATCAGCTTCTGCACATCCAGGAACTTTTTTCAGGAGGTCGAGTAAGTTTACATTTTCTGTATCATCATGTTCAACGAACTCATTTCCCTTGGGATCAAGGAATGTTGTCCAAGAACGAACTAATGTTAATGACTCTAACTCGTTCCAGGCGTCCGCAATCCATCCAACAACATCCAATAGGCTAATTTTCTTTAAGTTCTGGACAAGACCTTGACCATCATCATTTGCAGAAAGAAGGGAGGATAACAACTTGTGTCTATATCTTTTCTTGAGAATAACCAAAACTCCTTGGTTCATTGGTTGGCATAACGCTGTGACATTGGATGGTAAAACAATGCTCGTATGTCCCCATTTTGTAATTCTTCAATGTCAGGGTGCCAAGACGCATTGTCTAAAATCAGAATAGCCCTCCTCGGCAGGTTTTTAGATTTTAAAAACTGCTCAACCGAAGAAACAAATACTTCGTGGAACCATTCTTTGAAAATTGGACTGCTCATCAAGGCATGTGGCTGGTTTCGGTACCAAACTGAAAGTTGATCCATTTCATTGTGCTTAAACGCATATGGTTTCTTTCCTATGAGACCAAGCTTCAATTTGTGATCACCTGTTGCATTACTGCATGCTAGGATTGTCACCCTCTCAATGCTGCTTTTAAAACCAAGGGCTGACTGCTCTTCCTTGAAAGCAAGACTTTTCGCTGGTAACAATTTATATCTTAACACTGTTTCATCACAATTGTACAATTGCTCTCCATTCAAACCTTCAGCTTGGATGAATTTCAGAAAGTTTTCCTTAAACTGAGACATACCCTCTGTGTCCTTAGATAGTTTTTTCCCACTAGTACTAAGCTGCCGGACTCCATACCGTTTTTTCCAGCGATCAAGCCAGCCAGTGCTAGCGACGAATATAGGATCACTGTCTTTTTTAAACTCGTCATAAAATTTCAAGGCCTTTTCTTGCAAGGTTGGCCCATTCACTGTTATGCCCTTCTCTCTTGTTTGGCAAAACCAAATGTAAAGTGCTTCGCTTACCTTATTATAGTCACTTTCTTTCATACTTTTCCTTTCTTTCAATGTTTCTGTACTCATTCTGTTAACACACCATGACTCGATTTCTGTCCGTTTCTTCTTCCAGTCTCCAATCGTACTTTTGCCGACTCCGCCTTAGCCACTGAACTGACATTTTCTCCCTTATCCAGTCTCTTTAATGCCTGCAACTTTTGCTCCATTGACAAGTTCACCTGTTTTCTTTTTACTGAAAATGACATCGTAGAGTACTGTTCTACACTCACAAATTTTTAAGTAGCTCTGAACGATACAGTATGCACAGGCACTCACATTGAATTACGCCACTCGGTGATGAAATCGGCTAATCCTGGCACAGGCTGCAGCAAGACTAATCACGGATCAAAGTGCGGCGTCGCCAGGCAGACAAAGAAATGCGAGACTTGGAGTTCTCGACTCGTGGAGGTTTTTCGACCTGAAAGGGTGTGGCCGAGTTATCCAGACAACCGGGTTATCGAGCGCCGAGTTTTTGTGACGTAACATTCAAACGCGATGACATCAAATAAGAATAACTTCAAATCATTTGGTGGCGCCATCTAGTAACTTATGAACAAAGTAATAATCAAACTCTATATTGAGAAATTTTAATCTGTAACGTTTCCGACATCTCTACTTTTTAGAATTCAGAAATGTCACAATTTTTAAATGAAGTCTTTTTTTTTCATTTAGAAATAATTCATTCTAATCAATACTAATTTTTTTCAAGATTAAGAAAAATTTTTTTTTAGTTCCAAAGAGTTATTTTAAGTTACAAAACCATACGTTAGAATTTTATAAGAAATAAATTTCAGAATAAATTCTTCATCATGAAGTTCAAAAATACTCTATTTATTCTGAAATTTAGAGGAATTTCTGTTTTATAGAGGTATTATAGCATAAAATATTTTTAAAAATTCAAGTTTTCTTAACAACTTAGGAAATTTTTAAGCAAATAATCTCTTTATCTGATGACCAATTTAATTTCGGAATCGAAATAAAAGCAACGCAAATTTCTTACCTAATTTATTACTAAACAAGAATAACAAATTGACAATCCTAAAATATTTTTATTTAAAGTTAGAGAATGTTAAATCTATTTTTGCACATGATTGCACGAGCCTATCAGTGCAAATTTTTTCACATTTTGACCATTCGATTTCTTTTCAGGTTATAAAATTATTCAAACTATATAGCTGTACAACACGAAAATATAAGGAATCACAAAGTAATAAATCTTATCGTGTTTTAAATTCAATTTCATGTTTCTAATAAAGATTAACAAATGAACGTTATTAGAGACTTCCGCACAATCATCCAATCGTAGTGTCGCTTTGATGTAATTGACTTTTTATGGCTCTTGAAATTTATTGCGTTTTTTTACAGGGAGGTCCAAAAATAGCTCCCAAACTCTACACAGCCAGATTCCTTGTTGGAGAGTACGTATAAAAATACCTGAAGAACTGTACCTGTACGTTCCATAGCTTGCGAGAAAAATACGAAAAACAGAATACGACGTCACACTCGTATTAGACACATCAACAGCGGTATTGGTAAATATTTATAAAGGGAGATGCTCTAAGTGTCCGCCGTACATATCGAGACAGGCTTGAGCGTGTCTTAGAATGGATGAGTGCACACCTCGCATTAGGGCGATGTCCACCGAAGTACAAACAGCATGTAAACGAGCAACTGAGTCCGTTTGAGAAGTCACTACGTCTCGATACACAAAATCCTTGAAATGGCCCCTGGGAAAGAAAAATCCAATTGTGTGAGATCTGGCGATCGTGGTGGTCATAGAATCAGAGCCCTACGTCCGATCCAATGGCCGGAATATGCCATATCCAGCCTATGACGTACAGGAATACAGAAATGCGCCACAGCCCCATCAGGTACCATTATGCATCATCATTCATTCCTCGTCGTTTACCGTATTTCCACTTCTAAACTATGGATCGTACAGGTACAGTTCTTTGGGCATTTTTGATGTACTTCCAACGAGGAATCTGGCTGTGAAGAGTGTGGGCGCTACTTTTGGGACACCCTGTTTTACATGACGTGTCTTCAATCCTATCCTAGACCGTATCGTTCGATAATGATATAAAACATATGTTTTGTTGTTTTAGTCCCCAATATCATATTCGTTATCATTTTAGTAGCAGGGAAAATTAGATGACGAGGTTGATAATATGATATTTTCTAGTTTTTTCTATTTATAGGGATACTTCAAATGATACTTTTATTGCTGTTTTCATTGATACCACGATTTACTGTATTTTGCATCGGATTTTGACTTGAAATAAGTTCTCGTTTTTGATTTAAAAAAATAGAGAAACCAACAGACTTTACTGTGTTGAGTTAGCAAATGACGTTTGATGAGGAAGGTTTCATATTCTCATTTGATAAATCTTCGTTAATCAGAACACAGACAGATATTTTCACATCTTTATTACATACACTCATGTCCATAAATTAAGGATAATGAAGTTCAGGCAAAGAAAGAGACAGAAGCAAACAAATTTGACTTATTTGTAAAGTCTATTTATTAAACAAAAGGTAAAGAGCAAAAAAGATGCTATATGTTTGATATAATTAATAAAAATTGTGATTTTTACTCCCTGGAGCAATTTCAAAAAAAGAACCTATTTACAAAAAACAGTATAACATGGTTAATATGATGGTTAATACGGAGTATGTCTCCGGACGATGCAATACAGGCCTTACAACGCCTACGCATGCTGAGTATCAAATTATCAATCTGATCTTGGGAATATTACACCACTCATCAAGCAATGCCCTCCGAAGTTCCGGTAGATAGGTGGGAGGGGTTGACGGGCTGCAATTCGACGGCCAAACATATCCCACACATGCTCTATTGGATTCAAGTCCGGGGAGTATGCTGGCCAATCCATACGGGTGATATCCTCCGATTGAAGGCATTCGTCTACAATGTTTGCACGGTGAGGACGGGCGTTGTCATCCATAAACAGAAATTCAGCACCCATGGCGCCCCGAAACAAACGTACATGTTGTTCCAGAATGACATCCCGATAGATGTGGCCTGTCATCGTTACACTCTGAACATGCAGGTCAGTTCTGGAACCAAGAATAATTCCTCCCCAAACGAGCCATCCTGCACCACGTAACGGTGTCGTTCACTGGTGTTCTCTTGGTGGTAACGGGTACCTGGCGCTCTCCAATGAAAGTCCGGCGAGAATCAGACTGCAAACTAAACCTGGACTCGTCGGAAAACATCACACAAGACCACTGTTGCGGTGTCCACAATGCATGCTCTCTACTCCAGGTTAATCGCAGGCGACAGTGAGTTGCGGTAAGGGGAACACATCTGACAGGCCTACGAGCATATAGACCAATGTGCCCTAAGCGTCTGTACACGGTCTGCCTTGAAACTGTCGTACCGGTAGCTGAAGAGAGCTGACGAGATAGTCTGATGCTGTGCTCCGTCTGTTTCTTTTGCAGTAACTGCCAAATACCGGTCCTCATTCGGCGTTGTAACTCGGGGCGACCTGTGCTGTAACATCTACTCACATTACCATCATCTTGAATCGTTGCAAAGCCTGGAGATGACACTCTGGCGATTCCAAGTTCCTCGGATACTTCCAGCTGGGTACGTCCACATTCCAGTCGTCCGATAATTCTACCACGTAAAAAATCATCCAAATGCTTCCTTTGTGCCATAACTATGCGTTATTGCACTGAAAGGCTTTTAAGCGCTTGTGAACAATTTTACTTCTTTGCCACAATTCCTTATATACCCCTCTCTTACACTCTCGTCATTGTGACGTACTATCCGCGCCATCTGTGGTTTCCTGTAATTTGCATATTCTTCTTCAAGATGTGTGTGATAGTTCTACACGTGAAATTTTTACTTTAGAGTTCAACTTCTGTGTGATTCTGAATTATCCTTAATTTATGGACATGAGTGTATATATGTGAATACAAACTATAAATGTTCATCACAATGCTTTTTAAGTTTGCGTTTCATATGGATTTCAAGGCTTCATCATCTGAGTCACTTTCATTTATATTTCGTTTCATTGTGGATCCAGTTTTTTTTGTTGTAAGGATCCATTTTATGGGTCAAATAATTAACGTAGAGCCAGTGCCAGTTTATACATTGGGCACTTGGGCCAGGCGCCCAGGGCCCGGACAAACTGGACTTAACCAGATTTCCAGGTAATAAATTTCGATCCGCCAATGCGAAGGGGGCCCATAGATCTTTTGCACCTAGGGCCCGAAATGAGCTAAAGTCGACATTGCGTAGAACTGCAGTAATAATAAATAATAATAATTGCTGCTTAATTTATAATATATAACCAAAACTGGGGA
>BMAO01001401.1:0-96497 GCA_019973975.1 Trichonephila clavata | reverse complement strand
TATTTGGAAACATATAAATAGAAAGAAAAAGAAATCTTGAGCAATAAATTTTAAAATGTCAGACTTTATTTCATTGAATAAACTAATGCAAAAAGGATAAATAAATATGGGTTCGTCAAAGAAATTTTCTTTTAAAAATTCAATCACATACACACAAAACAATTATTTTTACTGAACTTTATTTTTCAATTACGGTTGCACAATAACTTTGATTTCGCTTACTTGCATAGAAAGATGAGTAAATCTGAGCAAAGTAACAAAACCTAGAGCTCCTGACGTATATATACGTCTCTATAAACCGGAGCTATAAGTGCTTTGGATGCTTATACACACGTCTTCCGAAAAATTTTATCAAAATGTCTTGTCTAAAAATTCACACAATCTCATACACACACACACACAAATCATTATTATTTAACTACACTTAATTATACAATTGCAGTTGCACAATAATATTGATTTTGTAAACTAGTATAGGAAGATGAGTAAATCTGAGCAAAAAGAACACAAACCTAGAGTTCTTCGACGTATATGTACGTCCGCTCAGCCAGATCTGTAAGTGCGTTGGACGTATATACACGTCTTTCTGAAATATGATCCTTTTCTTTCCGCTACTCCAAGTTTTCTGTGAAAGATTTGAAATGCAATAAAATGACCTTAACGTTATTTGAGAATCATTTACATATTTCAGAGAAAAATTTGCTTATTTATGCATTTATTTTCCACCACATACGCGCGCTATGTGAAAAACGGTGGTACTATAGAGCGAATCGCGTAACTTTCAATCGCCAGTTAAGGGAATAATCATTTTCGTCCTGTTCGATGATATGATAAAAATGTGTTCAGTCGATTAAACATTTTCCGCTAAATCGTTTATTAAATTGGTATCTGAGCTATATTTAATGATAACATATAGCTGCTTAAATATTCATTTAAAGAAGTTTTTAAGCATTTTACATGGTAACTTTTACAGCCTTTTACATGTGTTTCCTTTTGGCTGATGAATATACATTTCGAAAGGCATTCTCTTATTTCAGACCCATTTATTTCTCAGATTATGACTTACCGCATTTATATCGATTCCGTTAGAATTTTTTTAAAGAAAATAATACCTCTTTCAATTTTATACTGAAGGCATAACATCGTCCATGAAATACAAGTTAAAAAAAAAGGATTTAAAACTATTATTTGAAATTTTAAAATTTCTGGTAACTTATTAAATAACATATTTCTCTAGCCTTTTAAGAAAGATAAACACACATAGTATTTTTAATTGTATTCTACGTAAATTGATTGCAGATTTATATATAACATCATTAAAACCACTATTTTTTCAAAAACACTGATTCTAAATATACGTTAGCTTGCTTTTTTCTAAACATAAACTGCTTTTAAGATTTTTCTTTTGACAATGCTTACTAAGCAAAATAAATGTTAAGAAATTGATTAACAAGCAAAAAGAGAGAAAATTAATACTATAATTTTGACATTTTCTTCCATCGCCTCAAATGTTAAGGACAGATGTAACAATTCGTAAGACTGTTGAGTCACATGGGGTATTTTATGTAATTATTTTATGCAGATTACTTTTAGATAATACATGGCAATCGTTCCAACAAGACACGTATGTCAGCAAATATCTTAAGTTTCCTCTCATAATATGGAACATGAAACTATATTTTCTTTCTTTTTTTTCAGAATGAACCACAAGATTTCTTCCAGACGTATTGATCCATGTTTACGTAAACAATAAACTTCATGTCTTTAAGATATTTATTTTGCTTTTTACCTCATGCAATTAATTTTTTTTCATCGTCGTAATCCTCATAGCTTATTTTTTTCGACCATCATACTTTCTAATAGGAAATATTTTTGTAGAAACACACTAGTGTGAACTAAATTATCCATACCTACGTTATGATAACTAAATTTATTTCCCAAAACGTGCAATTTTTGAAATGGCGGTATTATTGTGAAATATACAATAAAAAACAGATAGGTATGAGACTGATGCAATTATCAAATCGAGAAATTTTTATCCTTTTCTGTAAAATAGATACAAAATTATAAAAACTGTGTGTTTCAATGAAGAATTTGAAAGGAAAAATAATAAAATCGTGAGGGTAAAACTAAACCTATTATGTAATTAAAAAGATTTGTAAGTATATCGCAAAAAAGTACATGCGTGCATTTTTGACGCCATGACAGTAAATATTATTCATTTAAGGGGACACAAACGATTCAATTGACAAAAATCGGTCAAAAAATCAAATTTAATTTTTTAGCTTAAATTACTTTTATATACTTTCTATAACCTGACAAAATTTGAAAACTCTACACTTGAAAAATACTGAATTATGATTGCTTTTAAGTTCGTTTTTATTCCCATCCTATGGCAAATCAAAATTTCAAACTTAATTATCCCGGGGAAAAAAACTAGTTTGTCTTCATTTAAAATGCCAAGGCTTTTTTCTTTAGTGTCTAATGCTTTGAATTTTTTTTTACAAAAGTTGGTATACATTTTTGAGTCAAAGAAATACTTATTTTTTTAAAAATAATTTAACTCAGAATTTGTACATTTTTTAAGGAATTTTCAATAAGCATTCTTAAAAAGAAGTATTGTACGAATACTATTCATGTTATCGCAAAACCCATACCAACTTTTGTTAAGCATAGTTTGATGTACTTGTAAATCAAATTTCATGAGTGTATGTAAATTTTTGTAGGAGGAGTAGCATTTTAAAATCACTTCAAAAATTTTAAGTTTTACCTTAAAAATTAAATGGCTAGCTTTTATGAAATGTGGAGTACAAAATCTGTTTTACATAGCATACACACATAGGAGGCAACCAAAAAAGTTTTGAAAATCCTTAAATTAAAAATTTTTGCTTAAATCGTACCATGTCCTCTTAATCAAAATGAAATAAAATTGAAATTATTTTTAATAAACTCAAAGTTAACAGCAAAGTTAAAACCTTTATTAATTTATAATTCTATTTTTATCTTAGTATTGAGAAACAAGAGTCTTGCAAATAGTTAACTTTCTATTTAAGTGATAAGACAACAAAGAAAGTTAAAATTCCCTTTTTATGTAAAATTTTACAATGTATTAAACACATACCGCATCAGGCTGACCTCCTAATCGGAAAATCTGCTAATGCACCTTAGCGACCCGGGTCATGAAAACTGAGATGGTCACAGTAGGCCTTGGTATTTCACGGGCTGTTGCCCACTGAATTAAAATTGTAGTATTTAACTTATATAATGTCTCAAAAATAGCTCCTTAACTCTGCACTGCATGATTCCTCGTTTTGAATACATAAAAAATTTACAAAAAGTGTTCCTGTATGATCTATAGTTTAGGAGAAAAATAAGGTAAATGATAATGAAGCATGATGATTTATAATGGGATTCTGGCTCATTTCTGTGCCTTTGCACGTGATTGGCTGGATACAGCATACACCAGCCTTTGGATCAGACCTCGGGGTCCGATTCTATGGCCACCTGATGGCCTGATCTCTCGCCATTCAATTTTTCCCCATGTGTTAATTGAAAAAAATTGGTGTATCGAGACGTAAAGACTATAGAAACGGATTTAGTTGGTCGTTTGCGGGCTGCTTGTATTTCGGTGGACATCACGCTGCTGCAACGTGTGCTCTCACCCAATCCAAGGTACGCTCAAGCCCGCCTTGATATGCATGGCGGACATTTTGAATATCTGTCTTTTAAATATTTGCAAGTAGGGATTGCAATATCGGACCAAAAGTTGAAAACCAGTATTCGTTATTATTTTAGTTCTTAATACCGGGATACCGGTTTTAATATCCCCTGGTAGTAGAAATTTAAAAAAAAGAAAGAAAACACAGTTGTTTCTCTGTTTTATTTTTAGTTTTATCAGAGAGTGTAAATATCACAAAACATATTTTGTAACTTATAAATTATAACTTTATATACAGAGTCACAAAAAAAATAAAGGTACACCTTATTTATTTAAATCACAAAAAAGTGCGAATGTCCCTATTCAGTCTAACGTTCTATTACAAATTTCTGAAATTTGATCTTAAAAAATATGTAGCTCATTTGTACTGTATGGTTTTCAAATACAATGTGAATAACAAACTCACCAATTAAAAAAAAGTATTGAAAAATCCCACGCACTTTCTTCCCAACTACAACTTGTTTTCACAGATGCGAATATCCAACTACGAATCCTGCGCGTGTGCAGTATTGCTCTGAGCTGAAATAGATAATTTCGGCCCGCCTCCTTGGATAATTCACATATTTTATCTATTGTCTTGATTGTACGATGCAGCTTTATATTTACAGTCCAATTAATTTCGCCCGGCGCGTTAGGGAGACATAAAAAGAAAAACTTATAGTGTTTTGCTATGTTGGCAATCCCTGAACATATAGTAGAGACAAATTAAGAAATTTTTAGTAAATACCGAAGAAAATTTAAACTTGTGAATACCGGTATTTCAAAATTATACAAATAGCTCAAAAATATCGGTATTCTACATCCCGTTATACCGGTATTGCAATCCCTATTTGCAAGTACGGCTGTTGACGTGTCCAATACGGTGTTTTCCCTTGTACTAGCAGTGGCGTTTTCCGTATTTTTCTGGTAAACTATAGATTATTCAGGTACAGTTCTTTGGGTTTTTTTATGTACTGCAAATGAGGAATCTAGCTGTGCATAGTTTGGACAATATTGTTGGGACATCCTGTATGTTGTGCATCAGTATGTTAATACTTAAACGCAAAAAATGCATACAAGAATTTTTGTTATTCAAAATTATTGATAGGAATTAAATAGAAAATAAATGCGTATGATTTTCGAGGACTTAGTAAAAAACACACTTATATATATATATTGCATCTATCAATTTACAGAAATATTGTTTTGAATTTTTTACTTAGGAAGATAACTTAACTACAACAAAATAGATAAATTAATAGTATCAAGAAATTCTTCCAATGCGCTTAGATCATGACTATCTTTTAACTCTTAAGAACTATTATACAAATACATTAATCGTCTTCTATTTCTGATTTCAAAACCACCATACAACATAGGATTTCAAAGTCAGCTTTTTAGTGGTTTTGCTGTGAAGATTCTGTTTTAACACTCTTCACACAGTTTATTTTTCCACACCCTTCTTAAAATCTTATAATATGAAAAATTTCTACATTTTAGCAACAAACCAAATTTTACATTTGACAACCAACCAATTTTCTACATTTGTGACAACCAACCAAGTATAGCCTACCAAATTTGAATGTAATCTTTCTGGCGTCTTCCTTACAAGCTGGTATAAAGGATGCGTTTAAGTGCAATTAGATTTTTATACATAGATACAAATAAAGCTTTCCATCGGTTTCAAGAGTGTTGGATCTCCTGAATAAGCTCTGTGAGCAGACGTTTTAAAATCTTTTGAAGAATCCTTTTACTGGGTAATTCTTTGATATTTTTCTGCTTAACATTTTGGAGAATTTTTTGCTTAATGTAGTCTTTTCTTTCATATTTCTATGAGATTTTTTATACTTTGGATTTTTATACTTAGAATTTTTATACTTTAAATTTCTATTTATTTTATTTTGGTCTTTCTTACGAGTTGCAAAGGGGGAGGTTGGCGCCTTCAACTATTTAACCCACTTATTCGGTCCTAAGTCCGAAATTGCATTTTGACTCTCTAGGTTCTTATTTGTATTTCATTAGATTGATCTTAATTTTAAAAAATTTTTTTTTAAATTTCCTGTTATGTTTTATTATTTTTCATTTATTATATAATATATATATATATATATATATATATATAAGCCACAATAGTACTATAGGAAACTACTGGAACCAGGATTGCAGGTTTAAACAAAGTTTTGCGGCTAGCCAACCTTCACCTTTATTTACCAATACTCTAGGCCATTGAGAAAGGAAGGAATATTAAGAGAAATGAAACTATTACAAATAAAAAACACAATTCTATTTTTCACGATAAAATTATAGTCAATTATTTTCCTTGTATATAGTTAAGATCGATGATATATATATATATATATATAACGATATTATAACGATAATTCCTTGTGGGGTCATCTAAAATCATTCAAAGTAAAAATTCTTCTCAAGAGATGGCTGTGTTATTAATACTTCTGCTATAAAATACAAATGAAGAAAAATTTATGATCTTGACTTCTTCTGCCTAACAAAGTTACATATAAGAATGATTACTTTGAACATAGCAGAACATAGATTTTTCCATAAAAAAAACATAAAATGACGTGATAACTGGTGAAACTAAGTGATTATAGAGTATTAGAAATGTATTAAATCTAAGTAATTAGCGAACTTAGAATACCAATAGATACTTAACGAGCAATCTTTAATTACACAAACTAAACTAATACTTAAAACACAAGATTTTTTAAACTGGATTCATTAAAATGATTCTTGGCTTTGTTCTTAAATTTAAAAGTTGTTTATATGATAGTACTTAAGCACTTAAGAGGATTATCAGATCAATTACAGAGTTTTTATTCTTTTATAAAAGAAAGCTATCTGGCTCAGTGAAATGTTCTTTTCAATGCTGAATGTTCTTGTTAATTTAAATACTTATGGGATAAGTTGTTTATTTAAGACTAAAGTTTAATGTCTAAAAGACTTTATCTAAATGCGTTGAAATAATATCCTGCTTTGAATGATCAGAGAATAAATAGAGGGAAAATTTGTTAACTGTGTTAAGCATTTTCGCTGAAGTAAAATTTTTCTTTGAAAACATTAGAATTATAATTCTTATTTTTTTTTACTGAATCAGTATTACTTAGTTTCTTTTACAATTCCTAGAATTAGTTCACACTCTCACTGTATTTATTTATTTATATATCTTTTTCAAATTTGTAATCGATGATAAAATGTTTTTTATTAATCCATTCAAGTTCAAATACATTTTTAAAAACTTTTATTAGATAACACTTGATGTTAAAACAGTTTTAAAAAAATTAATTCATTAATTACATTTAATTAATTAATTATAATGTTTAAGAGATTTATTTCAGTCGATATTATTTCTCTAGATGGCAGCTATGATGTTAATTAACAGATGATAATTGACAAGTGGCAAAACAGTTCATGCAATAATGTATACACCAACCTGTATATGCAAACAACTGTATTAATTTACTATAGTAATTTAGAAAAGGGCTGGTGGGGGATCCGTGATACCATAAGGTAAGAAATGAGCAAGAATGACCAAACCATGCCACTATCCTTTCTTTACAGCTTCCAGTCCAGGACACGTTGGATCTATATGTGGTGTATAATGCGAAGACAATCCAAAGAGAAAAACAAAAAAAAAAAAGGGGAAAAGAGTAAGTAGTGTCAAGGGAAAATCCATAACGAGCCAAAAGTGGCAAGGTAAGAAATGAAGGAGTGCGGTGCTTTGGAAATAGTGGGGAAGGGCGTGCAACATTTTGAAGTGCTTAGGGTGCTGGAAAGGTTAAACGGCCTGAGTTTACGGTAAGCCTTTTGAGGATTAAAGTCCTCACATTGGAGTGGTGTGAATGTTTGGAAAATGGGGCATACCTCAAACGTTATCCTTGACATCTGACTTAGATGCAAAAATCATAGATTCACTCAAATTAGTCTTTGCGTAGCATTAGAGAGCGACATTATTAAAAAACCAAATCTGCAGTCTGCTTTTTTTTTATCCTATGCTAAACCTAGGCATGATTGCGATGCTGATCAGGATTGCAGCCCAATACAATGCAGAGATACAATAAAATCTACAATGATTTCTTACAGTAAGAGTTGCTGCTACGTTCCCCGTCCACAACAAGAGACCAAATGGTCTTGACATGTGTAAGTAGCATATGCATTACATGCAGGTCAAACTAGATAGTCTGATGCAGGTGTACAGGCGTACAATCTGTACAGGTGATTCATGAGGTAGTTATGTCCAGTTGTTATTCTTAAAGTAAGCCCTAAGCCTGATCATAATTTGTTTTGACTAATTACCGTAAAATCTGGGTTATATAACGCGCACTTTTAATATAAAAAATAAGAATGGTTTATGAGAGTGCGTGTCATACGCCGGGTATAAAAATTGTGGCGTGCAGAAGCGACGTGGCAGAAGCGGACGTGGCAGGAACGGACACATAACATTTCGTGGCTTTAGCGGACACTTTAAAACTCATCGTGGTTTGAGCGGACACATTTCCCCCCATCTTAGAAATATTGTTTCCCCATCTTAGAACAGCCACGGTTACGTAGCCAGAGCGGACAGTAGAAGGGTGGAATTCTAAATTAAATGCAATCACTGGCAGAAACCAGCCTAATATCCACTTATTAGTTAAAATACTAAAAGAAGAAACACAAAAAGTGTTTTTTTAATTTGATATCCAAAGAAATAGGCAATCCTGGAATAAAAAGGAGAAGAAAAAAAATAACATATGTAAAATTGGATGTAAGAATTGAAAACATCTTAAAAGAATTCGAAACATCAAACAATTTAGAAAAATGCCTAAAATATTTAAGTTTTGTAACTAGGTTGGACTAAATCCATTGGTAAAGGATATTCATGCCTTCATAATAAAGATTAGTTAGTATTTGGTTACTTGTATTTATTTTTCTTTTATTTACTTTTGTATCTGTTTTGTACATTTTACTTCTAGTTTTTATATATTTACTTACATTAATGAAACGAATTAATTAAAGGGTAATTGCACCTATTCTAATATTTATTTGACTCTAAAATACAGTTTTCTATAATTTTTAAATATTTCTCAGAAAGTTTTTATTTTTATTACATTGCGCTATGTTTTTAAAGTGTATTCGCACTTAATATCATAAAGATTTAATTTAAATTAAATTTGATTGGCAAAAATGTATTTATCCTTGTAATTCAATAATCGAATCTGTTCTAAGATGGGGGGGGGGAATGTGTCCGCTCAAACACACGATGAAATTTAAAGTGTCCGCTAAAGCCACGAAATGTTATGTGTCCGCTCCTGCCACGCAACCTAAAAATTATAGCTTTAAAATAAAAAAACAGGGATAAAACATATACAAGTTAGACTTCTAGATCTATCGAAATATTATTTAATTAAAAGAGAGAGAGAAGGAGCATTTCTTTTTAACTTAAAGGGTTTTACTTCTAAATGTATACTATTTTTTCAAAAGTTTGGTATAATACCTCGAATAAATCATTTGAAAACATAAGAGTGTTGCACAAAGACATTTCGGGTTTCTATGTAAAAAAAGAGGGTGCACGTTATACGGTGAATATACCTAAAAATAAAAAATGCAGCTTAAAAGTATAGGTGATCTTCATATGCCGGATTTTACGGTACATTATTCTGCACTATCCTAAAACGATTCGAGTCTATAGTTTAGCATTACGTTAGATATTGCTTCTTATATGTATTCCTTCGTGAAATCTATAAAAAAAAACGTTTTTGTAAAGGAATTTTTAAGTGAATGTTCTAATTTGTTTCATTAACGGAAATTGACTTTTGTATTATTAGAAAATCTATCAGTTTAGTTACGTAAATAAATGTATATAAGAATCACAACGTAAAATGTATTCAGACTATGCTGAAATAAAATTTTAAATAATGAAATATTTTGAGTGTAAATAAATCAATATTTTTAAGTAATAAATAAATAAATATTTTTTATGTAATAAATATTCAGAGCATAAATAAATAAAATCAATTTTAAACGTGTTTTACAACTTTCATTCCAAAATGTTTCATTCATAAATGGAGAAATATAATTGCATATTAATAGAAGATAGGGTTTAAAAAATCCAGTATAAGTAATTGCATTTCTTGTAATCTATAGAAAGAATCTACTACCCACACTTCAAAAATATTTTTGAATATATTTCTTTAAAGGAAAGAAGAATTATTTCCCTCTCATTACCTTTAAATAATCTCTTTTAGACTGAAATGATGGATTATTAAGTGAGATTTGCAAAGAAAAGAAGATAATTTTTTGACACTCTTCCGATGACTACCGAATCATGAAACTGATTTATTAGGGTACTTGTTAGTTGCATCGTGATGCAGAACTTTCTTATTTTTCTCCACCCTTTGCCCTTGTTCCCACAAGAGTTTATCCATTGTCAAGTCTTCCCTTGAAGGATTTTGAAGGAAAAATTGATGACTTTTTTTTTCTTTTCACTTAATTATTTTTACAGTTTTTGCTAATGGAAGGCAGGGTCATCAATTCAATTTCCCCTCTTTTCTTTTATATGGAAATTATAAATTTCCAAATGATGACTTAGGAATGTTAAGGATTCAATTTTAAAAAAACGCAGGAGAAAGAAGGGAAATTATCATTAATACTTACAATTTCACGAGATTTTGTCACAACACATTTTTTGAATATTTGAAACGATGCTTTACACTAAGGTAGCTGTAATTATTTTATACTAATATAGGTGTACATTTCTTCATATGTAAGAAATTAAAGGATTTATTTGATGAACTCTGGAGAGATAAATTGCCTTAAATAGATTTATATATACAAACAACATTCCTTTCTCTTGATACAAAAATCATATAAATATATTATCAACTCTTATGGATTGCAAGAAGTCTGCTTTTTTTCATTTTTATCTTTATTTCAAAGTTCATTTTCTTATTGAAATCCATTAATTCCTGCACAGTTTTCTATTGCTGACATGCATTTAATATAGCATTGTTATTTATTTTTTTTAAAATCTATCTTTCTCTCTGTATGTAACCGTTTACTGATGCAGAAATTGTGAAGGAGTGTTTCTTAAATGCTTCCTATTCAGTGTTAGTGACAAAAATAAAAATATATAAAAAACAAATTATAATTAGAAAAAGCAAAACAGGAGTGAAAACATTTTGATTAATTTTACACATTTTAACCCCCCCTTTTCCCCTCATGATGCGGGCTACCTGAAATTGCTAACGTATGTATGCGGTCCACAGTAAAATAGCTGAGATATGTGTACGGCCCACAGTAAAATAGCTGACATATGTATGTGGCCCAGCGGAATAAAAAATTGAATACCTCTGATCTAGAAGAGTAAAATCTCATCTTCGACTGTTGAAAGCATCCAGAACTGGGAAATGTTACGCGCACATGGCGTTCTATAATATATCTTCAGGTCAGATATCAATATGATGGGATCACGGTAGACCATGGCCTTGAGGTATCCCGACAGGCAAAAGTTGCAAGGATTCAAGTCGGGGGATCTAGGAGGTCAGGCTGTAGAAAAATGCACGCTGATGCTTCTGTCGTCACTGAAATGGCGGCGAAGCATTTGTTTCACACAACGGGATATATGGGAGGGGCACCATTCGACATAATCACTGTGGTTGTATCACATCGCCATGCCTGCCACTTCTAAATGGTAGCACACAATGTTGGACAACATATCGAGCATATTTCGTAACTTTTTCTACAAAATTAATATGTTTTCAATAAAGCTATGATACGCCATCTAGGGGTGCTTTTTGAAACTCATTGTTTTTCCCCCTCGATAATATTCCCATCATTTCATTCTGCCATTACTCAATTTTTATGCAATTCCACTGTATAGATTTTGCTATAGATTGCTTGCCCATTTCAAGTTTAATTATGAACAACTGGTATATAGTCTCTCTATATATGAAGTCAACTTTTTCTTTCATGGGGTAGAGACTCAATTAAATTTTTCTTTAAAAGAACACTATCTTATTATTATAAAAAAGCTACTAAAATTTAGCCTAAATGCTGTAAAATTTTTTATTTAAGTTATTTAACAAATTGCTTTGGTAAAAATAACTTAATTAGTTCCCGTTTCAGTACATAAATGAATTCAAGTATGTGAAGTGAAAATTCTCTTTGATTGTAACCATTATAAATAATTGCTAGAAATCCAGTTTCTACTTTAATATGGTTTTTTTTTTCAAATTTAAATTTTGTTGTTTTATAGTTATTACTGAACTCTAGTGTCTTTCTGTTGCAGAAGAAAAGGGATATGTCGTATAATTTCTACATTGATATCTTTAGGCACACACACACACACACAATATAGTTGTTTTAAAATGATAGGCACGTGGATAAAAGTAGAACTTTCTCACTTTTCATGGGTAATTTACAAGCATTTGCTTCTCGGATAATATAGTTATAGACTAATTTTAGTGCTAAATCTTAAGAAAAAATGCAACTTCTGTGACAAAAATTAAACTGTTAAAAATAAAAAGTTAGTCTCATTTTCCTAAATACATTGCGAATTTATTATCGAAAATATTGTATTGTAGCGTAGGATAACGAGTCATGCCTAATATTCTGCTTTAATGAACAAATGAATAGATTTGAATATATATATATATATATATATAGTATAATATAAAATAAAATACGATAAGTATTGACAAATTGTAAATCCTACATATCAAAGAATGTGTGAAAATAAATTTGAATAATCTACAAAAACCTACCAAAATATAAGTAGACATACAAAAAGTCAATTGACCGTAATGGGAAACTGTTATGTTTTCTAAAGCTGTCACTGATTTAGGACAGTGAAATAGGGTTACGCTTGCTTTACAGGATCCTTCCCTTTCCCTTCAGAAGAAATTTGACATGATAGTGCTATAAAAAGTGAAGAAAAACTTAAAATATATGAAGTCAAGCTGAAAAATAACGCGTAAAAACTTACAGTACTATTTCAAACAAATTAACTAAAATTAACGACTATTAAAAAATTGCACAACGTTATATACAAACGTTAATCCGACATTAAAATCTCAATTTATCAAAATTCTTTGTTATCTCTCACAGAAAAATTATAAGTAATACGTGTCTATTGCATAACACTAATGTACTAAGTGGAACAACTTTCTGTTAAGTGTGACTATATAACTCTCTGTTTAGCAATGGCGCCATCTATATGACATAGTAATAAATAGTAATAAACTATTGTAGCTAAATAGAATAATTGAAGAGAAATTGATGAAAAACATAATAAACAATTTGTTTCTATTTTTATAAATATATTTGAATAGAAATCTATTTGGATATTCACATTGCAAGAACTAATTTAAAACTTATTGAAATTATGATATTTTTTTGATTCATCTGAAACTAGAACATTATTCATTTGTCATAATTAAAGACTTTTATAAGTTTTTACTAGTAAAGTAAGGAACCTTATTAACGTTTAAATTAAAGCTTTCTCTTTTATCATATGTGTTAGTTTTTAAATAACTATCTTTGATATTTAATTACAGATCTAAAAAGTTTGTTTTACATATTTCAGAGTTGGTTCCACTCTCACAATTTCAGATACTGAGGATAAAAGTTTAAATTAGGAAAATTTAACTTGTTACTAAAAATAACTAAATCATCTTTGTAAATAACAATATGATTTGATTTATTGACCATATTTTCAATTTCATAAAGATGAATATATATATCAGCTATTACTTGCAGGCCCACCTTGAGGAAGCCCCTTATATTGCTTATGATAAAATCCATTGAGGAAACTTAAGGTTTCTTTTAATACTAATTGAATACTTGCATTTATATATATATATATACTGGTGTCCAAAAGTTAGGCATAAATCGTAAAAATGCGAAAAACATGGAGTAAATATTCGTAAAATTATTCCAAATTTCTTGCAGATATTAATTGGGTTTATGCAAAACTTTTCAGTCGACTACGTCCTCCACGAAACACCAGCGCATGTCGGAACGCGGAGAAACCGATTCACGCAGCATAGGCAGTTCAGACAAGTTTCGTGCAACTGCTGTGCGAAGGAACGTTGTTAACCATCAAACAAGGTGAATGATGGCACAAAGACGCCAATTGGACATGTTTACGAAAGGAAGAATCGTTGGAATGCTGGAATCCTCACGATCACAAACCGAAGTGTCTCGAATTCTGAATGTGGACCAGTCTGTGATCTCAAGACTGTGGCAGAGTTTCAAAGAGAGCGAGATGTTACCCGACAACCAGTATCAGGTCGACCAAGAGTCATACCGCCTTGCCAAGACCGATATCTGGTAATAAGTGCGCGACGTCAGAGGGGCAGTACTGCCAGAGCACTGTGTTCGGTGCTCACAGTCGCCACAGGAATACGAATTTCGAGACAAACTGTTTATAGAAGACTCAATCATGCTGGCCTGTATGCCAGAAGACCAGCAGTTTGCATTCCCCTCACGTCTGCGCATAAACGCGCTTGTTTAAACTGGAGTTTGAAACATCAACCTAGGAGTGTGGGAGAGTGGGCCAATCTTATGTTCAGTGACGAGTCCCGGTTTAGTCTGAGTAGTGATTCTCGGCTGGTAATGATATGGAGAGAACGAGGAACACGTTTTGAACCAAGAAACATAACGAAAAGTCATCATTTTCCATCGATGGGGGTAATGGTATGGGCAGGCATCATGATGGACAGCCGCACAGACCTCCATTTCTTTGACACGGGATCTGTGACTGCTCAAAGATACAGAGACGAAGTTCTTGAGCCTTATGTTCGCTTGTTTTGAGGTGCCGTCGGTCCTGACTTCATATTCACGGATGATAATGCGCCATTTCACTGATTGATGACTTCCTTGAAACGGAAAACATCCAGCGCATGTCGTGGCCTGCGAACTCCCCTGATTTAAATCCTATCGAGAATGTATGGGATATGCTCTGGAGACAAATTGCAGCCCTTTCGCCTCCACCAAGCTCCGTTACAGAACTGAAGATCGCTCTCCAAGAAGCTTGGATCCGTTTGAGCCCACAACTCATTCATCCTCTCATAGAAAGTATGGTAAATCGCTGTGCAGCGTGCCTGGCTGTCAGAGGTGACCACACGCCTTATTAAACTGCAGCATCAGTATTTTATTTAATAATTTCTTTCATTTTTTTCTTTAAAGTGTGAATCCTTGCTATGCTCAGTTTTCTTTCAAACTGCTACTTTGGATAGTAAAATTATTATCATTCTTTTAATTTGCTTCCTTATTTTATAACCGTTTTACACTCAGATATCACGTTTCCCGCCATTCTGATTTACAGTTCCTTCTTTATTCACATAATTATCAATTATGCTTAACTTTTGGACACCAGTGTATATATATATATATTTTCGTTGTATAGATGATATACTCATTTTTGGCAAACAAGACAATTTTAAACCTAATATTAATTTTTATCCACAATATCTTAATTTAGTTCAGACAAATAGTAACAATTATGAAGCAAATTTTCGTGATATAGAAATTAAATTAAATATAATAAAATAGTTACAAAAATTTACGATAAAAGAGAAGACTTTAATTTCAATATTATAAAAGTACCGCATTTGGAGAGTAATGTGCATGTTTCTAAATTCAGAAATATTGTTATTAATTACACACTACGCAATAATTTTATAGTTTCAAGTAAATCAGATAAAATAAAAAACTTTAAAGATTTTTACTAAATACTGTTTAATTCAAAAATACCCAATTAATTTTATTAATAGTTATTTGTATGAAGATATTCTAAATAGTAAGGATTAAATTTCCATAGTTTTAACAGGTTATTATTATAGATTTATTATTCTTCCTAGATAGTTTTAGATACCCCCAATTTCTAGTTTTAGATAAAATTACTTTTTAAAAATTTTTTTTAACTTTTAAACTATATTATCTTAGAGTCTCTAAGATAATGGTAGTATGTTTACAATTCTTATTTTATTATTTCTATTCTTTTCATACTTATGCTAAGTGCTATTTTTCAGCCGTTGCTTTGTTTTGAATTTGTATTTGGGTCCAGAATCTGGCAATAACTTGTTTATTGTACTCAGATTTAGCGCGGGCTCTGCATTTCTGTATGCTATTTTTAGGTAAGTTACCTTTTTCTCATAATGGATTTAGATTTCCTATCCATTATTTCCAACAGGTTTTGCTCGTTATTATTAACAAAAAGGGGGAAGGTTGGCTGGCCAAAAAACATGTTCAACCCCACTTTTATATAGAGAAATTTTTTTTGTATATAAGCTGTCCTAAGTCAACAATGTTGATAATACTGTAGCATCCATTCATTTATATTTTTATATTTAACTCTGTTATTTCAATTTTTCATATCTCCTTTTAAATTCTGTTGTCTGGTTATCTTGCAATTACAATTCTTTTCAGTTTTAAACATGTTATTTCATCTCTCTCTTGTAGAGAAATTTTGATTATATATATATATATATATGTCTATAAAAATAAATTTTCTCATAATTTATATGATGATTTTTTTAAAAATATAATTTAGTGTTTAACAATATTTTTTTATACAGTACGTAAAATGTATTTAAATATGTTTTTTTCTTTGGAGATTTCAATGTGTTAAATTAAAATTATTAAGAGGTACCAACTTTTTTTGAAAAAAAATAATTAAGCAATAAGAAATGTATCTAAATATACGTAATAATTACGATAGACAAATAAATTTTTTTAAATGTACCACTATTTGCTTTAATGTGAGGGTTAACCGAATTAAGAGACAACTCTAAGACTCTACAAGCTTTTTATTCTTGTAAATTTTAATTATAATCTATCTTTGCATTAGCTATTAGGAGCGAGTCTTAGTCGTAAGCTGTAAAAACAACTTTTACTACAGATAATTATCGTGTAAGGGGTCTCAGGGGTTGTTAACTTTCTGTAGAGAGCTGAAAATATCAACACTATTCAAATATATACAACTCTTTGAAATTAACATTAAATAAGTCGAATCTCTTACGCATTATTTATAAAGGAATGAGGCTTCAGAAAAATGTAAAATGTTTAAAATATAATTACAATTTTAAAAATTATAATCATATGAAAATAAGAAAGGTTTACTTAAGATTGTACTTAAGGTTTATGTTGCGCATGCTATTTTCTAAAATAGTAGCTTTATTTATTAGCAATTATATGATTTATAAAGTTAAATGTATCTTTATTACACTGTAGCATTTTTAAATAAATAGAATTATAGATTATATTTTTTAAAAAAATAAAAAAGTCACAAAAGTTACAATTTTCAAATTTTTTTTTTTAAATTTCAATATTTTTCAAATATTTTGAAATACAGAACATAGATTATTCTTAAATTATACAGTAGGGTTTAAAGAGTATGATACATTTTATAATTCTATAAAGTTTTGTACTTCAAAGGCTACTATTTTAGAAAATAGCGGGTGCAATGCAAAAATTACTTTATTACAAAATTATTTCTTATTTGCATATGCTTATAATTTTTAAAATTATGATTATATTTCAAACATTTTGTACTTTTTGAAACCCTAATCCTTTGTAAATAATTTGTAAAAGATTCGAATTATTTAATTTAAATTTAAAAGAAGTATACCTGTTTGAAAATTGTTTACATTTTCACCCCTCGAGACCCCGTAATGCACACACATGGCTCAATTCCAGAACTCCAGCAACAAAGTTTCTAGCCTTGTTCTTAGATACGCGAACACTTCAAATGTAAATCTCACAAATATAATTTAAATTAGTGTTAACACATCTAACTGCTGTATTCATTCTCGAGAGAACTCTCGATTCACTTAAATTAAAAATTATTCTACTTTGCATATGTCATGGTTTTTTTTACAGAAAAAGGCTTTCAAATCAACTTATTTACTAGAAATATTTTCCTTTAAAGATCAGTGAAAGGGCGTTAAGGGTACCCGTTACAAAATGAACACTTTAAATTTGAGATCAAAGAATTTTTTAGTTTTAAGTAAAATGTATTTAGGAATTAATGCATGACATTTTACACTCACACCAAATAATCACGATGAAAGACGAGAAAACAAGTTGAACAAACTTGTATTTAGAGTGTAAATCTTTTTAAGTATTTTATGAGTTCAACAACAGTTTTAAAAGTGAAAACATCGGTTTTCAGTTCCAGCGCCTAGAACCAATAAAATCACTTAGATTAAGCATCTTTCTTTCACAAAACTTCTATTCCTATTACTGATATATAAACAAATTCTCTTTTAACATTTTATCAAAACGAAGAATTTTTATCAAGTAGAAAATAACGTACAAAACCAGCAAAATGAAGCCTTATTCGTTCAATTAACATTCATTCGCAATTAATCCGAGTATCTAATTTTACGCATCAGAAAGCAGGAGATGGGTTGCTCTTCAACTTCCTTTGAACTTCACCAATGATAGGACAAAAGGTCACTATTCAGGGAAGAATAAATAGGTAATTGCCTGGAAGCGTCTTGTATTTTGTTTCTACATCGAATTGAAAGAATCAAAAAAGAGAAAAAGCTAATCTAATTACTCTCAAGTAAATAGTCAAACTTTCTTAAAGAACTCATCAATGCGGAGTTACTAAGCCCTGTACCTTTTAAAAATCATCCTATGATTTAAGATTATAATTAGCATGGGAAGTGTATAAAATATAAGAATATTTGAAAAGAGGAAGAGTTAAGTGTTGGATAAAAAAAGGTTGCTAGGAAATATTTGTTTCGGAAAGAATTTGTGTGTTATGCTGCTATTCATTACTTAATTCATTACACGATGACAAAACTCGAAAATATGTCTTTTAACAAGAGAAACATCGTTTGGCTTGAGTTGAATTGTAATGTTAAGGTATCAAACTACCTTAAAATTGCGAATTTTGCCAAAAATTGACAAATTTGCTTACGATTTTATTTCATAGATCATCTTATGAGCTTAATAAAAATACTAAGTTTATGATTTTTCGTTCACTAGAACAAAAGCTACAAGTGGTTTAGTAAAAGCAGATGCCATTACAGTTAAATTAGCAAGATATGGTATGCTTATATAACATTATTAGACATAGTACATACTAATGTATATTGATATTATATATATGTCATACTTTAAAACTCGTTTTACTCGAAATGTGTTTTTTTAAATACTGAAATGGGGACAGCGATTGCTAAAAAAGTTTTGAAACTAATTAACTGAAATTTTTCGTGTATGTTCTGTATAATAGTAGAAGTGTTTTAACCTTCAGGTTATCGATCAATGTTTTATTACAAAATTTATAGTCCCTTATGTGAATATAATCACTGTTTTTTAAGCAATTTCATATAATAACTAAGACAAAGTGCTCTAGTTTTTGTAAAAATTAAAATATCCCTTTTCCTGAAAGTAATTAAAAAATAAATAACATAACAACACATCCGAACTCGAAAATTGAAAATTTGTTCATTAACTTTTGGTACAGAATGGGCCGCGTTTATGTTATTTTTTGTAATTTTTTGCCAATTTTCACCACATTTTATTAATAATAATTGCTTTTTATCTACTTAATTTTAGCATATTTTTCTTAAATTGTACTAAACAAATCTAAAAAACACAAAAAATCCCCATGTCTCCATTTTTTAAAAAAAAAGCTGTCGCAAGTAGTCGGGTACTTAAAGGTATCGATTGAAAGCATTCTTAATATTGGTTAGTAAAAATTTAATTAAACTGAGTGTAGCCCAGTGCTTCACAAGCTTTCAGTACTTGTGACCCAATTTTAAATCATAATTTTCATCGCGCCCCCCTTCATACAATAGTCATGCATTGAATCCAATTATAATAATGTACTTTGACGCTAAATCAACAAAATGACCTTAATTATAAACCATACAAATTATCAAGATAAATATTAAATTTTATATATTATTTGATAAGCATTATGTATGTTTTTTTTTGCTTACCTTTTCCAATTTTTAAATTCTAACAGATTGAAAAATAATTTTTAATTAAAGAAGATAAAGAGGTTACCAAGTACCAAGATAACTTGATACAGAAAGGCTTTTAATTGCCTAAAAAGAAATCTACTTAGATTTCACAACAAATGACAAATTTTTTAATAATAAATTACTGTCTGAATTTTGGGTTGAACCAAATACTGAAACCAAAAGTATTAGTTATATTTTTTCCATTTCCCCAACTCTAGTAATCATTAAACTTGTTCTTAAATAAGTATTGCTAAATTAATTATCAAATGCACATTGTGCAGTTCTAAGACATATATAAGTATATTATATCAGTTTAAATGTGTATTATTTTATTAAGCAAGAATGTATTTTGTTTCGCTTCATTTCAGTAAATTAACTATTTTTAAATAACCTTTTATTTTAAACTTTCCGATATGCTTGTGTCTCCATGTAGGATTATCATGCCTCTCTAGGGTGGGGGGGGATCACGCCTAACAATTTCAGAACCACTGGTGTAGCCGGATGGGATGGAGATATATCTATTTTATGAACAACATGCATTATTAGGAAATATTTTTTATTTCCAATAGGCTGCTGACCTAGTACATTTCCGGAAGCTAGTATTTCTTTTTACTGCGGCACCCTATAGACGGATACCAATCGCCGCAGGTTAATTTTGTCACCCAGTTTCCTCCCTAGAGGAAGGCACCTGAGCTGTGACGATGCGAACCTGTACTAGGATTTAATTTTGCCGAGAGCACCCAAGGCAAATAGACACTCTAAGGATCTTTTACATGCCGTATAATCATACGAAATGGCCTTTCGACTTTCTGCGTCACGAAAATCCACCGACTTGTGCCGGGTCGAACCCGCAACCTTAGATGCATAAGGCCAGCAGCAAACCAACCACGCAACCCAGCCGGCTTATTAGGAAATATAATCCATAGGAATCATAAAACTGCTTCCAAAACATGAATTTTACTTTTACAATTACTACATGTAACATAAAACAAGAAAAGTAGTGAATAATATCAAAATTACCGGAGTGTTTTAAAAAAAAATTAAATCACTTTTTCTATATGTAAGCAGTTCAAAATAGTTTACATTGCAAGTAAATTGCTATTAATAATATTCAAAATATATCAAAGTTTAAATTACGTTAACATAGTTTAGCGCCATTTATCCTCTTCCTACCCGAGATTTATTATAATAGCATAAGTACACTTTAATTATTTTTACAAAAATAAAATGACATCATACACCACAGAAAAAGGTATTTTAAGAAACTAAAAACTTAGACAATTGAGACCTCACGTCTCAATAGAGCAAAGTATTGTCAAATTTCCAGATGATCAAAACACTCATAAATTTGTTTAAAATGACTTCCAATACAGAATTTAACATAACAAACACAGGAATTATAAAATTTAATTAATAAAGTACTTGAATGAACTAAAAGGATTACAATTTTTTAATCTCTTCATTTAGTCAAGAATGGTATTTATCCTCAAATACATATTGCATTACAACCTGGTAATCCGCATTTGGAAGCCTTTTTGCCATCTCTATTCTCCCCAAGGAGAGCATTGTTGCAGGGAAAATAACGTACATGGCGTGCTTCAATATTAAGAATTAATAAATCTTAGAAGATGATGATTGTAAAGATTCCATTAAGTAATTAAAAATATTTTAAAAAATTAAATTGTTTAAGTTGTGTGTGTCTTTTGTTTTTTACTATGAATATTATAAATGCAGAATTTGCATTCTTAACTTTCTGGGAAAGAAAGCGATATATAGCAATCGCTAATTTAATTCCAATGATTTTCTGAATTTATTGAACTATTTTATTTCACATACATATTTCAACAAATTAAATATGTTCATACAGGAGTATATTCTGTATGTAACAGGATACCATATAAAGGTAAATACTCTTCTCTTGAAGTCGTAAACTGAATTTTTGAGAATACTTGAGGAAGATTAAGTGGAAAGGAGTTTCAATTTACGATCAAAAGAGATTAAGTAATGTAAACTTATAGAATTTTGTCTGAATGCGAAACCTTTCAGACATCGGAAAATTAAATTAAGTCACGGAAATTCTTGTGATATTATGTCTGGAAGGAAGTAATTTGCTCAGAAATTATAGAATTTTAAATGTGTGCCTGGAAAGTACTTCAGTTTTTCGAAATTGATTCCAAATTTAAATCTAAATAGATTAGAGAAAAACCGTTTTCGATCCTGGATGTTTCTCCTTTAATAGATACGAAAGGTTTCTAAGGAAATTCGGTGTTTGCTCGAAAATTGTCTTGATTTTAAACATTACTAAAAGATTGTTTTCCTCATATTACTATTTGTACATGGTGTATACAGGTGGGTCAAACAGTTCCCGAAATACGTTAATTAGGAACTATTAAAAAATAGAACAATAACTTCATCTTATTTTCCTTCAAGGTACTGCCTTCCTGCATTCACATCCTCGTTCCAGAGTTCGTATAAGTCCTGGAATCCATTTTTTGTGAAGTAATTTAATTGCTTTGTTGTATTTTGGATCATCCCATCTGAATCCACAAAACGACATCTCTTCAATTTCATTTTCAGCCATGGAAGCAGGTAAAAATCACCTGGTGTTGGAATCGTTTCCATGAGCTTTCTTCACCATCTTTTTTATGGAGCTATCCGCGTCCTTTCTTTGATATATTCCTCTTGGGAAATCTTTGGTCTATCAATTACAGCCAACCCTCTGAAGAAGAAAACTTGATTATTCAGATTAAGTCGGCAATATATAGTCTAGGGTTTTTTGCTAGTGATAGAGAATGTGAGGAGGATGGATTGCTATTGATCAGGTGTTATACTATTTTATAGCGCATTTCAGATGTTGGATAGGCGAAAGGATTAAAGAGATGATTGGTCACTAAAGTTCAATTATTGCTCTGATAATTGGGATAGTAGATTTGATCCTGATATAAGAGGGTTGATATTAAAAGTCCTCTCACAATTCGCGCATCTCGTTATTTAATCCACATATTGGCTAGATTAAGAACATCTTGTTTAAATTATTTGAATTGTGTTGATAAATTGTGTGTTCAATAAAGAGTTTTAATATTGATATGGCTAGTTATCCTTCCCATCCTCCCACAGCTTTAGGCGGGACTGAGAGAAATTCTCAATCCTTGCATTTTGAGTGACTCAGGTGATTTATCGAGCAAAACATAGAATTTGATGTTTGCACGCCGCTCTAAAGACGACACTGGAAAATCCGACGAATAAAAAAATCGCTCTGTCAGAAATGATTTGTGACTAACGCCAATAGTACAGGAAATGAGTTCTGGATAGCTGTGTGTTTTCCTTATCAGGGCTGCCAACCCCCGAAACAGATATTTCCTTTTCAACGAACTCCTGTGTAAATGTAGGGGAGCGTTTCGTTAACCTATTCACTCTAGTAGTAAGTTATATCTTAGAGCATTTATAAATTGGCCAACCTTAATATACAACTATAATGTAATATTACAATTGTGCATTAAGGTATCCGACTACCCAAAATTGTGAATGTTGCCAAAAATTGACAATTTTTTATGATTTTATTGTATGGGCCATCTTATTAGCTTTATAAAAATACCAAGTTTATCATTTTCCGTTCAATAGAACAAAAACTACAAGTGTTTTAGTAAAAGCAGATGTCATTACTTTAAGCAAAATGTCATACTTTAAAACGCGTTTTACTCGAAATGTGATTTTTTTAAAATAATCGAACGGGGTCAGCGATTGCTCCAAAAGTTTTGAACATAATAAACTGAAATTTTTTCTGTAAGCTCTGTATAATAGTAGAATTGTTTTGACCTTCAGATTTATCAATCACTGTTTTATTACAAAATTAACAGTACCTTATTTGAACAGAATCACTGCTTTTTTAAGCAATTTCGTGTAATAATTGAGATAAAGTGCTCTAGTTTTTGTAAAAAAGAAAATATCTCTTATCCTGAAGGTCATTTCAAAAATGAATAATATAGCAACACATTAGATTGAAAAAATTGAAAATTTGTTCATAAACCTTTGGTACAGAATGGACCACGTTTATGCTATGTTTTGCCAATTTTTACCTATTTTCCCCCATTTTAGTAATAATAATTTATTTTTATATTCTTAATTTTAGCACATTTTTCTTAAAATGCACTAAAAAAATCTAAAAGTAACAAAAATCCCCATCTCTCTTTTTTTTTAAAAAAAAAGTTGTCTCAACCAGTGGGATACCTTAAGCATTTTCTTTTGAAATGCAGTTTACTTCCTGTAGTACGGAAATTGCCACAATGAAATATACTAAAGAACATTTAAAATATATTTAAATTCCTGGATTTATTGCTTCTGTAAATTTACTTAAGGAAAGAAATTCTAAGAGTTGTCAAAATTTCATTACTGTTAGACATACTTTTGAAATATTTCGGAACCTGCTATTTCTATCATGTTTCTTTTAAGATTGATTGTGCTTCCTCTTAAAATGTTTTGATATAAGTTTCTTTTATAAAAAAAAATCATACTAAGAATTGAAAAAACAGTATTGTGAATTGCTTGGATTATTGTTAAAATTATGTTTTCCCTATTCTCTATTGCTAATAAAGTTGGTTCCTAACAGACATAGTTCAGTAATATATGAATTATCTTCATACATTTTATATAAAATCAAGAATATCAAATACTTTTAATACACTCATTTCGTTAATTATATTTTATATTCCCATGAAAATTCTTTTTCAGGCCATGTATGAGTTGAAAGTAAAAACATACGACACAATAAAATTAAGGTTCTGAAATACATTTTTTCATTTTTTTTCAATAAAAATCGACAAATTTAATCCAAATTTGAAAATATATTTAATAAACCAGAAACTACTTCTTAACTAAATATCTGATACTTCCTTGACTACAGTACGTAATTTAAATCCTATTATTAGAGTCCTCAATGGTTAATAAGATCTGTTTTATCTATCAAAAGAATCATATTTTGAAAATTCATAATAAACAAATTTTTAAAGTATTTTCCCGTCTTAAATTATAATTAACCCTATTTTAATTTCCCTACAAATCTGAATTTTTCTTTCAATTTATCTTATAAAAATTTACAGATTTTCATAATTCAGTCGGATGCTATTTAGTTATTCGGTCGTAGAAATAAATGAATGGTTATCTGCAAAAGACAAAAGATTTATTTTTCAAAAAAAAAAAAAAAAAAAAAAAAACTCCATAGACGATGTGATATATCTCAAATAATATTTACTTTTCAAAACATTTTTTCAATGTACTCTATCAAATTGAAAGGAAACTATAGCTATATTTACAGACAAAAGGGAATCAATATTTTAAAAAAGGGAATAATTTTTAAAAATTTGGCAGCGCAATTCGAAATGTTACTTTAAACACAAACTAAATATAAATGCACACAAGTAGTAATTTGTAATATTATTCTTGACTAAAAACTTTTATTTTAAAGGCCAATTTCCTACTACCTACTAATAGTGCCTCACACCACTGCGTAAAACCTTAGACATATATGTATAACAGGCGAGAAAACGAAACCTGAGAGAGAACATATTATGTGAAAGTAACAAGCCCCGAGTTGATTTATTATGACACTTGGTTGTGATAATGACATGCAAAATTGTAGTGTTACTTTCCTTTTATAAGCTTATTCATGGAGAGGATTGAATCCTATGCTATTGGCCCTCCTTTTACCGGGCATATTTTGTCAAAATAATCGATAGTTTCATTCTGCTCTCTTAATTAGCTCTTACAAAATTATGTGGGTGAAAAGAAGGCTTGTCAGAATAACCTGTCATCTTCCCTTTGCATATGGAAATATTTTCCTTCAGAAGGCTTTTGGTATTGAAGAATAGTGGGATGTAATTAAAAATATAATAAAAAATGTGATAGATATATATATTTTCTTTAAATTTTATCAATGGTGCATATGCTTAATCCTGTGTGCTTGGAATTTTGCTTTAGCAGCTCTTTCTCCAATATGTAAATCTGGAAAATACTCTTTTAATACGGGAGTTATTAACATTTTTTATATCAGATGTGGTCCGATATAGGTGAATACCAATCGCCGCAGAAAATTTCGACATCCAGTTTCTTCCCCTGAGGGAGGCATCTGAGCTCTGGTTAGGCGAAACCGGACGAAGGATTTTAATTTTGCTGAGTGCACCCTAGCCAAACAGGTAATTAAGGGATCTTTTACATGCCACATAATCATTCGACATGTCAGCTGTCAAATTTCTGTATCATGAAAATCCACCGACTTGTGTCGGGGTTGATCCCGCCACCGAAGGCTTCAAGACAGCGACAAACAAGCTACGGTACCCAGCCGGCATACTAATATTATTGTATACATATTGTAGGATAATTTCATCTAAAAATAAGAAAATCCTTGCATTATTATACTTGTTTACACTGATATGTAACTCCTTTATTTATATGTTATATGTTTATTTATTATACGTATAACACCTTTTTTTTTATAAAACAATAATGTTTGTACAAGGTTTGAGAAAGAGAGAGCTGCATCAATATACATATCTTAATCACTTTTCATTGCATAATTGTTTATTTATTTAACATTATATTAGTACTTAATACATTTATAAGTAGTACATAGAGCATCGGACTCCAGACCGGAGGGCCTGGGTTCGATGCCCGATGCCACTAAATACCACCGAGTTTAGACGGAGTACGCGCTCGTAAAATCAGTGGGTCCGAAAGTCTTGTGGGCGGTCGCAGCAGAAACGACGAGTGCAGGGGGCTGGAGAATATTTCCCTCCCCTTCAGTTCCATGCCAAAATTGTGGAGGTGGGGATAGGTGGTGTCGCCATCTATCGTTAAGAAGTTCAACCTGTCTCACAGGCAATGACAACTTTCATTCCTTCCCTGCGGGAAGGACACGACAACAACAACATAAGTAGTACATGAAAGTTCTCGGATCAAATGAGAATAGTAACACCGTATTTATATTCATTAACAGAACTTTAAAAAAATATGAACTTATATAATTCATACAATCTCTGACAATAAAGTTCGGTGAATGAAGTCAGAGAGGTTGATCTGGCAACACTAGCGAAATAAAACGCTGCACATGCGTAGTGAGAGGTGTTAATCATCTACCCATCTCCCCACTGTTCAGTTGAGCGTCGTTTGTATTCCACGTAAGACTTGCTTTACAAAGTGCTTGTCAGTGTATTGGTTCTTAATTGAGAACAAGAAAATGAAGAACCAAAAGATCAATTAAAAGTTTTGTTTTAAGCTGGACAAGACACTAGAAGAAACTTATGCGATGCTGATATACGTATTCATGAAGATCTAGCACTTTTCATAAAGTGTGTGTACGAGTGGTTCACCCGTTTTCGAGAAGGTCGGCAAAGTATTCCTAACAAAACCTGTAGCGGAAGACCGGCAACCTCCGTCAGTGACGAAAATATTGAGAAAGTGAGAAAATTAATCACGAAAGAACATCGATTAATTTTTCGCATGTTTGCTGATGAACTGCAGATTAACTGTAAATCAGTGCAAAAAATCGTTAACGAGTACACACAACAATGTTCCTGGTTTTTGGTTCACGACAATGCTCCCCCTCACACAACCAATATCGGCAGAGAGTTACTGGCAAAAAAGGGGGTGGTACAAAATTTGCATTCACCATACTCGCCAGATTTCAATCCTCCAGCCTGTGTAATATACAAGACCTACTCTCGGACCCGGCTAGAGGTGTGGGAGGAAGTGAAGGATGACTCGCTATAATACTTTTCAGCTATTTATTAAGCACACTAATTATCAACAGACACAGTTCAAGTATTCAAATATGATGGGATGTTCCAATTAAGGACAAAAGGGGATTTAACTACTAGAGACGCGAATTATGAAAAAGACTTCTATTAAATTGATCCTTCTTTTATGGATCAATCCAATATTTGAGATACAATTTAGCTATGGGGACCAATGGTCACTTAAATATCTTCAACTATTTAATGCCCGAAACGCGTTATCAATGTTTTCTAATACCTGATCGGTAGATATCTTTCCTTGTCGTCAGCTTCTCTGTATTTCAATCTTCAGGTAACTCCGTTAATCCCTCTATCCATCAATTCATCTCACAAGCTAGAAACTCTATACCATATATAACTGACCTAATCTGCATATCACGGTTTCTTCTTCCAAAAAGGTTGGTTGTGATTGATAGCCTAAAGATTTCCCAAGAGGATTAGTTGAAGGACGCGTATAAATCCTTCAGAACTTCTTCTTATTCCCACAGCTCGAACTCGCTTTGAAAGGAAAGATATTTAATGATATTCCTGACATCCAACGAAACGTGACGAAGCTTTTGAACTCCATCCCAAAAGAAGACTTCTTGCAAAATTTCCAGGACATGTATGTGGGTTATGGCATGGAGTTCTAGGGGTCTTTAAATTGACTAGACTGGTTTCAACGAAGACTAACGCTTAATGTGGACACTTGTTACAGGACTATACACTACTACACAGATATATAATTAATAACGTTTAGTAAATGCTTCTTTTACTCAACAATGGTTTCTCAGTCTTATATTCACATCACAATTATCATACCACAGTTCACAATGGTAACAACGTTCTTATACAGTTCACGATGGCTTATGTAATTCAGGTGATGTATGTGTCACCTTCACGTGACTATCCTTCCAGCATTGGGCCACTGGTTCCTACACGGCCAGTTGGTTCCCGGTTGCTTTCTTTTTCTGCAGCGTTAGCTCTCAGACCTCCTCGTCGAGACCGCTCGCTCGCTAATCTCTCTCTACTCAGTTCGCTCGCGTCGCCAGAGCCCTCTAGAGTGAAGGCTATATGGAAATTCCCACATGTATAGAAGGCATAAGTGGTGCATAGTTATGGGAGGTGACCATTTCGATGGACAGTAAGGTGGCTTTCGGAAAAATTCATATACGTTTATGTTACAGGACTATTCACCGAACTTTATTGTCAGAGTTTGTATATTGCAGATTTATGCTTTGAATTGTAATTGACAAGACGATTTCAAAAATTGTTCCTTTTAAATGGCAAGGCTACAAGGATTAAATTTGAGTATTAATTTTGGTCATTTCAAAGAATGTTGATTTTTAGACATAAACGTAATTTTTTCACTACTGCGAATCTCACCTTTTGTAATTTTGTTGGGAACAGTGAAACTACAGTTATTTTACAAACTGAAAACAATTAATTGTATGCATACTAAAAATATTATTTGATTAACCTTCTCATCTTCAATCAATTAATTAAGTAAGTCATATTCAAATAAATTTTTTAAGAAGTATTTCCTCTGAAATCAAAGAAATATTCGAAAAAAATTCATTTTAATCTAACATTTCAAATTAATATTTGAATGCACGAAAAAAATAAACCCAAATAAATTAATTTCAAGCCTTTTCCTTAAGATTTAATTTTCATTCGAAATTTCAAGCACAAAGCCAAAAGGATTATACTTTTTTTTTCTTTAACAAAACGTTTTTTCTTTCTCATGAAATCAAATTTCTTCGAAGAGAAAAACTTTTATTATTCTTTTTCCAATTGTCACTTATTGTGGTCATTTCTTAAGAAATGGTGAGGTATTTTATTTAACAATAAGCTTGAAAAATATATAATAAAGGGTAATTAAGGAATGCCTTTTAATGCTTTTTCTTGAAAGCTAGTTTCCCTTAAGAAATTACTTTTCTTTAAAGGACGATTAAAATAAAGTTAATTATCTTTTAACGCGTGATCTTATTCCATTTGTAATTTTTTTAAAAAATGCGTAGTAGAATAGGCATTTTTAATGAATTTTCTTGATTATCTATTTAATTGTATTTAAAAAACTACTTATTTTTATAATGAATTTTTAATTTTAAAGGTGTTTTTACTAAAATAAATGTTTACACAATGACTTTAAATTTTACTGGTTCACCTGGATATCTATCAAACTGAAGATCCTGAACTTTGATAACTTTTAAAAAGTATGGCTTAAATATATTTTATATACATTTATTTTATTACAGGAAAGGCAATTATTTTTTTCTTAAGTGTTTATTAAATGAAAAATATTTATCATTATCTCACGCAATTATTATTATTATCTTTTTTAAAAAAAATTGACTGCATCTATTAAATGTATCAGACAGAAAAGTGATTCGTGTAAAAATTACTTGGTGTAATCTTGTTAATTCAGTACCAATGGAAGAGATGACTTAATTCATATTGCCATTGAAGTTATTAGCTTGATTAGGATTCTAATGTATGAATGAGAGAACCGCAGAAACTCAGAAAATGTAGCAAGCTATCTATGTTTTTAATTTAGAAATAAAAAAAATCTGCGTAGATTTTATTTTTGTTTAGTTAAATATATATTAAAATAATGAATTTGACGTCATCAAGGTAATCTTTTTAAGGGAACTTAGTACAATTTAAAAAAAAATTCAACTTAAAGATTTTTAAAATTTTTTGGGTTGCCTCCTATGTGCATAGACTACGTAAAACAGATTTTGAGATCAAAATTTCATAAAATGCTAGCCATTTAATAGTTTTAGGGAAAAAACTTAAAATTTCTGAAGTGAATTTAAAATGCTACATCTCCTGCAAAAGTTTACGTACACGCATGAATTTGATTCACAAGTACGTCAAACCATGTATAACAAAAGTTGGTATAGGTTTTGCGATAACATGATTGATATTCGTGCAATACTTCTTTTTATGAATGCTTATTGAAAATTCCTTAAACAATTTATAAATTTTGAGTTCAGTTATTTTTAAAAAAAATAAGTATTGCTTTGATTCAAAAATGCATACCAACTTTTGTTACATGCACTATTAGCAAAAGGTAAAAAAATTCAAAGCATTAGGCACAATAGAAGAAAAAAAAAGCCTTAGCATTTTAAATGAAGACAAACTCGTTATTTTATCTTTCCGAGATAAGTCAGTGAAAAGTTTTGATTTGCCATTGGGATGTGAATAAAAACAAACTTAAAAGTTATCACAACTTTGCTTTTTTTAAACTTAGAGCTTTCAAATTTTGTGAGTATGTAGAAAAGTATATAAAAAATAATTTAGGATAGAAAAATTTGATTTGATTTTTTGATTGATTTTTGTCAATTGTACTGTGTCTCCTTAAAGTTTCACATACTATTTAATTTATTAAGATTTAAAGTTTCATAATATTTTTTTTGGCTTTGTCACATAAACCACAGATTTCAATAGTACAATAAATACCGGTTGATAAATTCCAGTACATGTTTTTCAATGACATTCAGAAATTAATTTTCAAATTTATTTTCAAAGTTATAAAGATATTATTATTTACTTTTGAATTTTTAATGATAAGAACACATTATGAACATACCTGAGGATTGCTCAGAGAATGGAAAAGTATCTAGACTTTCTTAAAATATGTTTTTTTTTTAATATCACGACTTCACTTGAGATTTATCTAAAATACATGAAAGACTTAAAAAAGAGTCAATACGAATAAAAACTGATTAAAAATTTAAAAGCTAGATTTCATATTTAAATTAATGATAATAACAGGTATGATTGAGAATATGGGAATAAAAATGATATACATAACTGTAAATGTGCAAAAAAATACGTGAAAAAAAGGATTCTATTATAAACAAGAATACACAAAAAATAATGTAATCGTAAGTAAATTAATTATTTGTATTTATGCATTGAAGTCATATTATTATTTTCAATCTTGTTTATAAATATAATAATGTAATTAAATCTTTTACAATTATATCGAAAATAAAAATGAACTTAAAAGCTATCATAATTCTACGGATTTTAAGTTTAGAGCTTTCAAGTTTTGTGAGGTTATATAAAAGTATATTAAGAATAATTAAGGCTAAAAAAATTAGATTTGATTTTTTGACCGATTATTGTCAATTGAATCGTACTGTGTCCCCTTAAAAAATTTGAAGATAAAGATTTTTAACTTGAAATGCTCGTTTAAATAAATAATAAAAGCATTAATCTATAATTCATCATAATTTCATCTGGTAAACCTCGTTAGTTTTCTACAGAATATCCTGAAACACATCATCAAGTGTATACGGGGTGGAAGGGTGAGGGAGACGGGTCTTATAAAATCTGGGAAAATAACAACATCAAAAATTCCCTATTACTCTCTTAAGCGATGACTAGCATATTTTTGAAAATGGAAAAAAAAAAACGATACATTCCATCATCTTATTACACCCTCTAATTACAAATTTCACAACTTCGCAATGATTTTTCCCATACTTGCTTATACATAGCCATGCTATTAATACAAATCGCTATATGTACATAATCATGCTACAAATACAAATCGAGAAAAAAACTTCACTATTTTTGGTAAAATTAGTGTAGTCTGAGCCAGTTTGAGAAAATAAAGTCACCTAAATTTGATTTTCCATAAAAAGAAGAACATTATATGCTACCTTAGGCTAGTTATTTCAAAATATGACCCATTTATTTAAGATTTCAAAATGACACAACACTTTCTGTTTTTCTATCCCTAACAATTCCTAACAATTATTTTCAGTTCATTAAACCTAATGATTTCATTTAAAAACACTCAACCTTGAGTGTGTAACAAATTTATCAATAAATTTATAGACTATACGAAAAGCATCTTTGCGATATTTTAATGCGGAACAGGGGGACAATGGCTGCAGCTTGAGGACCACATTGTGGAAGCAGAAGATAACGAAGTGTCGCATATTTTTAAAATGATTGTATTTATTAGTTGAGTTTATTTCTCAGGAAAGTTACAAATTGTAGAATAGGAATTAGTAATTATAAGTTAAATAAAATAGCTGTAGGTTTATTCATGTTACTTGATGTGATAATTTCGTGTCTTTTACAGTTGTAAGTGTATTTAATTTTAGAATAGTTTCATACGTTGAACATACCCTGTCTGACTCTCATAGACCCACAAAAAAAACTCATTTCGGGTTTCCGTTTGCCCACTCCTGCTTTAATAAATGAAATGTTTGAATTGTGTGTTTACCTTCTAATTTCTTTTAAACCAATTAAAAATGTAATCCAATGACACCAAAGCATTTGCTGAAGCAGTGGAAGAAATTAATTTAGCGAGTTATTCAAGATTCATCCAGAGATCACTTTTAAAATACCGTCTACAGGCTACATGCATGTAATAATGAATGAATACTGTAGATTCGCTTTTGCTTTCAGTTTCATTCAGCATTTACATTCAAAGCAAATATTTAGGGAAAATATGTCAATTGCTGTTATCTAATTCTATTTCGAATGATAAATTAATTTTAAAAAACATATTGCAAAATGTATAAAAATAGAACGTTTTTTAAAATTTATAATCAGTTAATAATTCTTCACTTGATTTTTTCCAAAACACATAATTTATTCTAATCAACAACTTTATTTTACTGTTCCATATTTATTCAAATTATATTAATTTGTCATTAAAATTTCTTACTTAAACATTAAGGCTCTATTAACTACAAATTGAATAATGCTTTTTCACATTTAGAAAATTAGTAGCGCTTCACAAATTAAATTATGATATTCTGTGACAATTACTTTAAATAAACAAAACACGTAAAAGACATAAGCTACAAATTATTGTGATCTATTTTTATATCTTACTATCAAATACTCAATCACTTTTTTCATTACAATAGCTTTTTTGCTGAAGAAAAATGAATGGAATTACAGTTTAGATAAATTAGAAAATTTTCAGACAGACTTTCATTTATTGGCTATGACTATAACTTAAGTCTATTTGACAGAAAGAAAGATAATAATAAAAGTATGAGGGAAACTTAGAGTGAAAATGAGACAAAGAGAGTAAGAAAAAGATAAAACTCACTAATTTTAAAGTTCAATAATCAATCAAAAGGTTCCATTTTGTACTAACCTGGGAGTGGCACTTGGGAGTTCCCCCCCCCCCAAGCTCAGGAAATCCTTAATTTTGGGAAAACTGTTTCTTTGTTACCAATGACCTTGTGAGTATTCTCCTATAAGACAGTCTTTATGGGGACTTAGATGTATTTGTCATATCCCTTTCTTTTGGGAATGACAAACGTTTTTTTACAATCTTATGGGTACTTGGGTGACTGAGTTTCCCGCACGAGCACTTTTGTTCCAAAATATTTTCAAAGAACAGGCTATATCAGATTATGGGGTGGAATTACTAGCCTGTTACACTTGGTCGGTCAGTATAAGGGCGTCGAGTTCTTGTTGAGAAGACGCTGAAGTTGCTATCCAACGATATCCCATTCATGCTCGATTGGAAAAAGATCTGATGATCTTGCAGACTAAAACAACACGTCTTTACTCCGTAAAAAATGTTGGTATGAGCACACACGTAAGCCTGTTGAAAAATATCCTCTTGAATAATGTTCATAAATGACAGCGCAACAGCTTAAATCAACAGATTGACGTACATTCTTTCAGTCAAGGTGCTTTGAATAACCACAAGAGTGATCCTGTTGTCATGGTAAACTGCTCTTCAGACCATAGTTCCAGGTGTAGGTCTAATGAACCTAGACCATGAACAGGTGCGTCTAGTGAGCAAGCCTTCATTTGGATTTCTTATAACCTACACACGGTCATCAATGGCACCAAAGTAGAAATGAATTTCTTCAGAAAACAGAACTGATATATGTATGTTCCATTTTCCAGTGAGCCATCCAAACTTTGCCCAACTAGCATTGTAAGTCGCAGTGGCTTGGATACAGTAGACACCAGACGCAGTGGCTTGGATACAGTAGACACCAGACGCAGTGGCTTGGATACAGTAGACACCAGACGCAGTGGCTTGGATACAGTAGTAAGGCATCTAGCTCGGAGCTGTTCTTGAAGTATCTGATTTGTAACAGTTAGTTGTGTTACTATGCTACCTATTTCAGCTCGAATTTCTGCTGCAGACGCATTACGATGAACACATCCTTTTTCTGAACACAGCGGTCTTCTCTCTCAGTAGTGCCATATAGCTTCCCGGAACTCAGTTTTCTTAAGGCAGTATCATCTCTTTATCACTACTACCAGCAAAAATGCATTATTTTTGCAATATCGCTGAAAGAAAATTCACCTTTTCTAAAGCCCTATTACGTGACCTCGTTCCTACTTCGTGAGCTGTTGATAAAGGCTTCTTCATTTATTTAAAGGCATGCTTGTCTAACATTACTTTCTACTAAGTCAAAAATCAACGATAAATAAAATTTTGTGTATTTAAACTAAACCTGATTCGCACACTCATAGTGGGGCTACCTTATGAACTTAGCACGAAATTTGAATCAACGTTATCTCTCAAATGCATAAACAAGCCTACCAAATTTCGTTTAACTCTTTCCTTGTGTTTTAGGATTTTAACTTGTGAATATATATTTTGGGTTATAGTTGTTTTTTTATTAAAAATCCATGTATGAAATGTATGTGTTTGGCTTAGTAATGTAGTGCATTTGATGACGTAAATTTTCTAAACCATATCCAAAAACAAAATCAATGTGTTTTTTTTAAAAGACAAAAAAGGACAAACACGTATCAAACCTTGGATAATTTTTCTCTATATATTTTTAACATTTATAAAATATATTATTTAATTTACAATATATAATTCTTTTATGTTTTTAATATAAAAAATAAGCTAAACTTTACATTTCAAACAAAAAAAATTTCATGCGGAATGTCATATGATTTAAACTACTATTCGCACTTTGACAAAGCCAATTCTATCAGATAAAAATCAATATGAAGCTGTTTTCATGACTTAAACTGAGAAACGTGAGTATTTAGCTTCACACTCAATGATTACAAAAATTATCGGATTCCAATGCAATGAAAATGAAAGAAATAAAAGTATTTTTTATTTACGTTTTATTGGAAAAACTCGCTAACCTGGAAAATATTTTTTTGCTTAGATAGATTTCTGGGAAATGTAGGTAAGTCAAAGAATTACTAATAAAATTAGGTTCCCAAACATTTTTTAAAAACTTTTTTTAATTATTGAATACAAGGCACTGCATTTTTTATCATAGTTCATTAAAAATAAATTAGTTCTTTCAAAGGTATTGATTTAAGGTTTCCACTCACAGTTTTGAAATATTATGTAGAATATGTTTTGAATGTTTATTTCAAACTAATGTTACTTACACATTCCAACCATTTGTACACTCATGTCCAAAATTAAAGTCACAAACATGTTTTTCCGTCATAATTATAAAATACCTGCAGTAAGACCGATAAAAATTGTATTTTATACGTTTTGAGGGAAGGATAGTACAATATCAACCTTCAACTTAGAAAAAGATGTTGTTTAGCGGAAACTAATGGATTAAGACCATTCAAGCATATTGGAATTTTGCCTCCAGTTTTGCTAATATTGCATTACAACAAAGAAGTTAGTCTTTTTGCATTGAGAATGTGTATGTAGCGGCATCATCTATATAAGCCAGTAACAACCTCTAGACTAAAGTGATCATTTTGGCCCTGTGGTATGTTACGTGTGTATGGAACCAAAGGTCGCGGGTTCTGTTCTGCCGGATAAGAGCCCCATTTCAGATTAATTCATGGCTTATACCAAATGTCTTTTACATTTGTTTTTAAAAGACGCAAAAATATTTTCAATTTTTTAACTTCTTCAATCACTTAAAATAAATACAAGAAACTAACAAATGCACATTTTTTAATCAAAGAAAGGGTGCTTTGGTCTGAAGGATACATTAAAGTTTTCATCGAGAAATTTCAAAAATTTTTTTACCAATAAATGGTAATCTTATAATTAGTTTTATTTTCTATTCAAAATGTGAGAAATAAAATTTATACAGAGAAATAAATAAATAAAAAGCACGGAACATGCAAAAAAATACTTCTAGATATTTGGTTTTTCTTTCCATTTCAATATATTACATCTTTATATATTTCAATACAAAAAAGATTGCAATATTTGTTTGGTAAGTATTCTAAATATTATTAAAGCTCTTTATTACTTAATTTTTTGCACATAATATCATAAGTTAATTTTATTCACTTGCAGTTAACTCAGAAGTATACAAAAAATGTTTAACTATTTTTACCAGAATTGTTTCTTCCTGAAATTGTTTGTCCAAAAATATTAGAAGTAATATGAAACAAAAAGAAAATAAATATCTCTTTACATTCCTGTGTCAATTATTATTGATATTAAGTACATTTTATTAAGTAAGTTTACTTTAAAAGTAAATTTCTTTTAAACCACAATTGAACTGAGAAAATTTCCCAAAAAATCCTACAATTTTACATATTTTATAAGCTTTCCTATCTTAGGCATCTAAAATGTCGTACGATATTGAAGAAAATATAAGGAAATAAGATGTGTGTCATTTATATATATTATACACTTTCAATACACTTTATGAAAAATATTTGTTTATTTTTTAACTTCTTATATTTTTTCAAAGAAACGAGTTAGAAGAAATACTCTCTTCTAGTATTTTTAATAATATTCTCAATTTCAAAATATTTTCATAAAATTTGAAATCATTCAATGCATGTTACTAAAGAGATGTTCTCTACTTTATCAAAATCCCTCAAATATTAGAATTTTAATATTTTTTTCCCAATGGGTCTGCATTTTAGCGACTTACCCTTTGCAGACATGGTAAATCCTAAATGTGAGAGCCATTTCATGGTGGCACCCTCTTTCAAATTTGGAAACTTGAAATAGTTTTTGATTAAGCTCTTGTCGGATGCTAAATATTGGAGTTATTTAATTGTCTTGAAAGTATCAGAGCCAATTTGATACTCAAGGGATCTTTTACATGCCACATAATCAAATGACATGCGCGCTTACGATGAAAATCTATCGACTCATGCCGGGATCGAACCCTCAATGTGAGGCCTACGAATTGGGCACGCTGCCTTTAAGCCACCGGAGTCGACTAGAATTCTGATATAAATCACTTTGTTTATATCGACGCGATTATTCTTTTCCTTCGTTAGAGAACGGTCATACACGGGAAATTTATTAAGTAGTAAAAAGTTATGCATAAAACTAGGTTTTTTGTATCTAAAATATCGTCTAGTTTAATCAAAAATTTTCAGAGTTGTGTTCCGTAAAAGAAAAAAAAAACCTGTTGTAAGCGCAATGTTATTTTCATATGCTTCTTTTTGTTGTCATACTTACTGACAATGTAAATAATTAAAGGAATTTTGTAATCAAAGTTAAGTTTGAAACTATGATTGATTACTTTTTACCGTACAGGCTGTATTAAATTATTACCTCAGAAACATGTCAAATAAACATGTCCCTCAATGACATATTCTTCATGTTTTATTTTATAACTAGGCATCTTTAAAAGTTGCTTTCATATATGGTACACTAGGATTAATTAACATAAGGGTAAATTATAAAACAAAAAACAAGGAATAAAAGAATATGCATTAATTACATTCTAAAATATTGTATTTATTTTAACAGTTCATAATTTTTTTTTACGATATATTTTTTAACTATTTTTTCCTCAGAAATTGGAAATTGTTTAATTTTACTTTACTTCGATTTTTATGCATTTTCTGTTTCACTTTTTGTTAGCTTATATTTTATTTGGAGTTTAAAAATGTGCAATATTTCTTAAATAAATATTAATGTAGTTGTTTTCAAAAAAATTTTTTTTATTAATATGTATGCAAATAACTATGAATAAGCTTTTAAGCTTTTTAAAAGAAAACCATGTTTACTAGGTTCTTCTGTTAAAATATTTATGCATATTTTTCATTTTAAAGGCTAAACGTTAAATTTTTATACATCAACACATTCTAATAAATTGCAGAGTTTTTCATATTTCATTAAATTAATTTCTTTGACTTTATCTGCATTATTCCAATATTCGACTTTTTAATTATATGTAAAAAAATATTATTTTTAATGCGGCACTTTTCAGAATTTTTAATGCGTTAGTTTCCTTTTGTTTTCATTTTTTTTAAATATTTCTTATTTACTAAGAACATTTCACAAACATACAAAAAATGTTTTGGAAAATAGTTTTTTTCAATCTTTTTTAAAGTTCACACACTTTCAATATTTTTGATGTTAAGCTGTAGCTGTTTTTTTACAGAATTGATTTTTAAGCCATCTACGAGGTTTTACCACAAATTTCTATTTGTGGTTAAATTAATCTTTATAAAAGTAATTAAATATTTTTCTTAGGTAAAGTTTCATCTCTAATTGATCGAGTAAGCTATTTCAAAAGACTCCTAAGCTGTTTCAAATGGTTTTCAAGCATAAAAAATCCCAGGCAGAATATTGGAGAAAACAATGTATACCATTTTTTTCTGAATATTTTTGTCGAGAAGAAAAAGTGACTTCAAAAACATTTTTCCTCAAGAGAATGAATTAATCATTATAAATCTCTATATTTTGAGATGAAATAGATTGTATTGAGATTTGTCATTTCAGTGTGCTTAAGTATATCAAAAATATGTATTATAACTGTAAATTTGTCAATATTTTTTAAAAAAGCACTTAAGCATTTTGTTAAGTTTTACGTTTCAGAAAATTCACAAATGAAAACATTTAATGTTTAAAATCATCTTTAAACTTTTTTTGAAAATTGGTACCAAATTTTAAGAAATATATTCATAAATTTTGCATAATTTGAGCACTTTTTTGCCATTATTGTATCATTTCAAATCTCAAACACAATAGTATCCCTTAAAAGTAACAATTAGGGGGGGGGGAGGAAACCATTTAATTCAATACGAAATAAACTGAAAAATATGACAAAATATTTATTTAGAATTTTCAGATATAAAAATGAGTAAAAAATATTAAATTAAGTAATTTTCAAAAATTAAATGCATTTCTGCTTTTTATTATATATACTACTATTTCACTAAAAATTTAATATTTTGAGGTACATGGAACAATTGAATCTGGTTTAAAATTGAAGTCAGTCTTAATGACATACTCTCTTTATCTTTACTTGTATCCTGTAAAAATAATGTCAGTTTTGTTTTCTGCATTTTTTTCAAATAAATGGATTTAATTTGTGATCTTTCAAACAACCTCTGTAAATAAAATACTACTAAGAAATTGCAATCTATTTCAAATTGAAACTTTTATTAATAAAGGCGGAAGAAAAATATTTATCTTTAAAAACAATAAATGTTGAAATAAAAGGTATGTTTTTCAAACAACAATATGAATATTAGAAATCAGTTGTTTCATTTTTTTCTTTTAATAAAGAACATGTTACAAAAATTGCTTCGTAACATATTTTCAAATAAAATGTTCGTATTGAGTTTCTCCTTTAATAAAATAGCTCAAGAGAAAGAGGAGTTAGCAACAATTTTTTTTCAAACCCTTCTTTATTGTTTTCAAAACGATTCTGGAAAATAAATAAACGAAGCTTATCACATACGTTTTTTTTATTAAAAATTTAATTTATTTATTGCTGTTGGAAGGAGAGGACTGCCTGATTTATGTGGGTAAATCTTTAATAATGATACGTTTATTGTGTATGAAGATTTTACATGACAAATTTATGCATGATTTTAATTTACAGTGGCTTGATAAACAAAAAGAAACATGAAAGTACTATTCAATTCCTCTTTTTTGATGTGCGGCATTCTAAATGTATTGATGTTAAGATTCTTAGAATAGTTTAATGTCTTAGATATTTAAATGCTTTTGATTGTGTGTGTTTTATCGTGTTATAAAATATCTTTAAAGACACAAGAGTCTTGAATTTAATTTTGAAGAAGTTATTTGCAATCAAATATTTATATCTTAAAGGCTTCGCACTATGTCAAACGCTAATTTTTTCAAATCTTATATTTTACTTCTGGCTTTCCAATATCAGAACGAATAAAAATTTGTTGCGATACTTATCGATTTCCAGGTGTCATAAACAAGATACAAGAAATGATATTTTGGTAAATACACTCAAGAGCCAAACATTATGACCAGCCCTACATTTTGCAATGAACTCGCCTGGATGACGTAGAAGGCACGTGATCAGGTGGAAGTGGTATTTAACTACTGCTGGAGAGTCTGAAGAATCATTCTTTCACTTACTTCTGTGAATTATGGGAAAGGTTGCGGATCTAAGCGACTTTGATAGAGGACAGATTGTAATGGCTCGAAGGCTCGGAAGTAGTATTTCCTAAACTGCACGACTCGTGGATTGTTCGCGATCTACAGTTGTTAGTACTTATGCAAAGTGGATGAATGAAGGTGAAACCGGCAGTAGACGACATGGTGTTGGACGTCCACACGCTAGGTCGTCGGAGACTGTCTCGCATGGTGAAGCAAAACCGGAGCCAGACAGTGGCTCAGCTGACAGCCCAATACAATGCAGGGCCAAGTAGAATAGTTTCGGAGCACACTGTTCAGCGGACACTATTGGATATGAGGCTACGCAGCAAACGTCCCACTCCTGTGCCTTTGCTGACCAAGCGTCATCGCCAACTGCGCCTGTGCTGGGCCCGGGAACATCGCGACTGGTCCATGGATCAACGGGAGAGAGTTGCCTGGTCAGATGAATCACGGTCTGTCATTCATCACGTCGATGCCGTGTCAGGATACGCCGTCTTCCAGGCGAACAGTTAATCCCTCAATGTACAGTAGATCATACACAGGGTGGTGGCGGCGGTATTATGCTTTGGGGGACGTAATCTCGGGCGTCTCTGGGACCCGTGATTGTGATAGAGCAGACCATGAATGCTACAGGGTATCTGAACATCATTGAACCAGTTGCACCCTTACATAGCCTCTGTTTTTCCAGCTGGAAATGGAATGTTCCAACAGGACAACACCCCGTGTCATAAGGCTAAAATTGTGTTGGAGTTGTTCCAGGAACATGATGCTGAATTCCAGTTAATGTCCTGGCCGCCTAACTCACCGGATCTCAATCCGATAAAACACATTTGGGATGTCATGGGACGGCAGCTCAAAGACCACCAATTCACAATATCAAGGATTTGCGTGACCGTTGCTTAAACATCTGGTACAATCTGTCTCCGGCCATCTACCAAGGACTTATGGCATCCATGTCAAGGCGGGTTAAATCTGTGTTGCACCCCAAAGGTGGGCCAACTCGGTATTGACAGGTGGTCATAATGTTTTGGCTCTTGAGTGTATGTCATGTGGTTTAAGCGAACATGTCTAGTATATAGTATGTGATTACTTATACCAGCTTATTCTTGTTTTAAATTAAAAATTCGAAATCCTAAGATTAATAAAAAATAAATTCAAGATTAATTATTATTTCAAACTTAAATAAACAGATCTGATAACATTTTTAAACATGAAATTCTTATTTTCGACCGTTTTTATTCATTAAAAATTAAATCTCTTGAGAGGAACTATGCACGGGCAATTGAAAATTAATTTCGTATATTGTTTCAATCTATTAGTAGATATAATACGAATTCATAAATTTTTGATTAGTAAGTTTTTGTTTCCACATTATACGTAATGAATATGCTAATGAAATAAACGTACTTTCAGAATCTAATATAAAAGTTTTAAAAGCCTTAAACTGCTGCATTTGTGACACATTGACCGTGTTGCTTTGAATGCTTATCAACTCTTCGTTCATAACTTTTCGACTACCAGCTGTTGAAATTAGCAAGAGTGTTTTTTTGAACCATTAAACTGTTGGTCATCAGCCTTGCTACGCAAGCGTTAGACGACTGGGAGGAAAATGATTTGATATTCCGGTCAGTCGCTTAACGCTTTCACTCCTGTCTTTTGTTGGTTGCGACTTGCGGACGAAGCTGCGATCGCTGTATACCCCCTTTCTAAAGAAGAAAGTCGTTTTTGCTGTTGATAGGCTTTCTGAACGATTCGTAGTGAATATTGTTTTTTCAGTCATTATGGTGGTTGATATACATTTCCAATAGATTCTAAGTGTTATTAAAACGCTTTTCTGTTAATATTATTGACAGTCTCTTGTTGAATTGGGAAGTAAGGTTGACCCGTGCAACGATACCGTTTGAATCACTGGTGATTTAGTATGGATATCTCCGTGGAAATGCATAATTACCTAGAAAGCTTAGGCTTTGATGTAATCTAATGCAAAATTCCTGGGTCACTCCATTGACGACAATTATTGACGGGTGAGAAACTTCCAATGACCTTGGAAGCAGTTTGAGATAGGGGGATAGGAACTATACACCTTCGGATCCGGAGTTAACTCTTTGTGATCGTAAAACGATTGGGGCGAAAAGGAATTCTTAGTAAAGACAGTTGACAAGCGCTTTTATTCCTGTACTTTGTTGATTTCAACTTGCAGGAAAACGAGTTGCTGCAAGTTTGTGCACATTCGCCATTCTTGAATATATATATATATATAAACGATTTTTGCATCATATCTTTTGGTAAATTACGAGTTGACATGCTTATACAAAATAAAAGTATAAGAAAATGCGGAAAATAAATTAAAAAGAAATTACAGTTCCTTTCTAAAATATTTGCCGAACAGATTATATGGCATGGGATATTTCCAAAAATTAATATATACATACTTATTTATGAAAAAGAAAAACCTCTGCTTATCGATTTTTACAATCTGTGTGTGCAGAATATATTTGATCAGAAACTTTTTTGATAAGTAATTTTTTTAACAATGAATGTTTTTGTAAATCAAATAGAGAACAATAGATGAATGTTTTTGTGCTCTGCAGAATATTAAAGCAGAAGATTGCGGCAGGTTTTGTGACGGCTCCTGTTCCTCTAATAATTCTCCTAGTAATCCTCTTGGGGAAATACTTCTTTAACTGTTGTTTGAGAATAAAAACGCCTTCCATAGAGAGAACTTGATTTTTGCTAATTTAAGTGCTATTCAAACCCTAGAAAATTGAGCGTTAGAGTGAGTCATTTCTCACACTCAGATAAGTGTTTAATTATTTATATTACGAACTAAAGAAAATTATCTAAATTGATTGCTCCTACGGATCTTGATTGATAATAAATTAATTGAACCGAAATAAAAAGAATTATTTTTATAACAAAGTCTGTTGATTCAATGCTCCAAACTTCACCGGCAGCCTTAGGGCCATGACAGACCAAAAACTCTGCTTTTGTGTGCTGCAGTCAAAAGTCATGGTAAATCAATATATTAAAATAGTACGAAGTAATAAAGTTAAGTATGTTTAAAAATTAGATTTATCTGATATATATTTATTTAATGAAACTATAACACACACACACACACACACACACACACACACACACACACACACACACACACACACACACACACACACACACACACACACACACACACATATATATATATAATATATATATATATATTAAACTGCTATCAATTGTTAAGAATATAAACATATACTATCAGTTCTTTCTCCTGCTCAAAATAATCCAATATGCAAAATATATCCTATTTTAAATTTATATAAGAGTAATACAATTATTATAATTTAAGCAACAATTTATGACTTTTCTTTCTAACTTCTTCTGTTAAGAAATACATAAAAATGTTCGTTGGATATCGGTTTATATAATTTTTAATAAAAGTTTTCAAATTCTTCTAAACATGATTTTAAAAATACGACGTTATGTTCTAACATTTCTGAAGACGTTTGAACTCAAATACTTTTGAATTTCTTTTCCGCATACTTTATTGGATTATTTAAATTTAAACTCACCAAATAGCAGGATAAGATTCCATAAATACATACTAAATGAACAGGATTATTGACCATATTTCATCCTGTCAACAACAAAACTAGAGTGACGTCATTTATTGACGTAAATCTCAAGTGGAGGTGTTTTCTTTTCTTTTCTTTACACAAGCTGAGAAAGAAAGAGATTGATTGAATATTACTGAGAAGAATGTGATCTTCTAAGTAAAAAAATATTGTTTTTTTATTTTGGATTTTTATAATTATATAACGTGACGAAGGAAATATTTTTTCGTGAAGGTCTTGTGCAAAGAATTATACTAAAGGCTAAACTGTTTTATACCTTAAAGGTTCAGTAAATGCTCTTTTTTATTGATGGGTAAATTTTTAAAAATGTGTTTGAAATAAGAAAGTATAAGAAGAGCTTAGATTTAAAAGAAATTGCTTATACTTCTAGATTTTTAAGCAATGTAGAGGTAATATTATCATTTTAAGTTAGCAACATAATTTTATAAAAATAAAACTAGCAGGATATATATTCACACATGTATCAATTCTAAGCAAAATAGGGTTTTTTTGTTTAATTTATCGTTAGATAAGTAATGATTCAATATTTCATCAAAGTAACTCTAATATATTTGATACATAGGGTAGACATATAAATGTAAATGATTTAGGCTTGATGCACAATCATAAAGAAATAAACCTAGTTTTGATGTTATTCATTTAATTAATTTTCTAAAATGTTTTTGACAGTAAAAAACTGCAAAATATATCGAATCGAAGTTTCATTTAAAAAACTTACAAGCAACCGAATTACATGAGCTTTTTTATCATTGTTATTTTCATAAAAAGAAGTCAATGGTAAAATTAAACTTCATGGACTATTAAAAATTAAAAATTAATTTCTATATTTACTATATTTGTCGAAGTATATGCCATATTTTTATATTAAAAACTTATAAAAGATAAAGTATTGAAAAACTGTTAAGTATGTGTTTATATAACGTCATGATGGGTACATGGCTATGACATTAACGCACACACACATATATGTGTGTACGTGTGAATTTATATATGTGTGTGGAAGGTAAATAATAAGAAAACTATTTTACTTTTCATTTATTTAGCTGACAAATTTAATACCTTAAATTTAATTCATTAGAAAAAATCATAATTACATATACTTGTAATGCTTGTCGATTCCTGCTCCCCTCTGATCCCCCTTGTCTACTCTCGGATCCTGCTAGATATGTGGGAGGAACTGAATAATCTGTAGACATGATTCACTCTAATTATTTAATTATCACCAAAATATCAAGCAAGCACAATAATAATCTAATTAAGATAAATGATCAGATAGCAGAGTGCGATGGTGAGACTCGTTAGCCTGGGATAATAATATGGACCCTCAACTGATTCCACTATAACCTATACAAGCTCAATATTAACTGCATCGAGCACTAATAAGCTAAACTTCTATTTAAACAAGGATCACGATACCTGTATGAAGTCGAGTCCTCCAGTTGAGAGCCTTGAATGCGATTCTTATCCGGATTTAATCACCGTCGAATGATACTCTCTTAGACTTCTTCAATTGATAAACTCTGATTTGCACTTAATAATTTCACGATCCTCTACTCACCAACAAACTCTCAAAACTCGCGAATACAGAATGTATATAATATGCTTAATTTGCATAATCACGTTTCCTTGATTCGGTGAAAGTTGGTTGGTAATATTATTGCCCCAGAAAAGTCCCCAAGGGGTTAGTTATAGACGCGTATAGATCCGTCACACACATACATGCTTTTATTTAAACTAATAACACTAACTCTGAGAACTTGTTCTGTTTTTTACTATTTCGAATTCTATATTTGGTTCAGGGCTGATCACTTAAGAAAGGCAAATTTAAAATCTTGAGTTTTAAGACATGCGTCAAAATTTTTATGTAGCAGCGACCCCTTTTACCGCAAGTCTCTAGCAACAAGAACGCTAGAATAAAAGCGCTCAACGACTATCCCAAACAGGGATTCCTTTTTGTCCCAGTCGTCGAACGCATGCACCACACGGCTACTGACCAACAGGTTGGAGGTTCAAATAAACTCTTCCCATGATCAACACCAGGTTGCCAAACTGATGACGCCAATATTGAACACTAGCTGACAGTACATCGCAACGCTACTTGTTGATTTTGTAGTCATTTTATTGAGAGTCCAACTCTAAGAGACATTCTTGATAAATTAGGACAAGTGATTAAAAAGGCAACGCTACACACGACAACCTGATCCGGCATCTCAACAAGAGACTGCCCACAATGTCAACGGAAAAATAACTTTCGAATGATACTTAAAGCTTGCAAGGGAAATGTATATCCATTACAGTAACGGCTACGAAAGTAACCTTCTCTATGTATCACTCAAAAATTCCATCAACAAAAAAACAATTTTCTTCCCTAGGAAGGGGATATGCATTGACTCCTTCTTGTGCAAGTCTCAGACAATGAAGGACAAGAATAAAAGCTCTTAACGACTGGCCTGAATAGGGTCTCCTTTTCGTTCCAATCATCTAACGTGTGCACAAAATGATCTTGGAATCCAACAATGGAGAGTTCAAATTCCCCTTTCAGTGGTCAAGATCGCCAGAAAGACTCAGTCACTTAACTCAGTACTTGTGCAGTATGACATAGAAAAAAGCTTAATCAAGTTATGGTTATATAAGGATGTAATAATCTATAATTTGAATTAAGTAGTAACGTTATGGGCATGATTTAAATATAAAATTAAGAAATGAGAAATGTTTTTGATTCTATTTTATTACATTCCGAAACTTTAAAACGTGAAACATGATATATTGATCTTTGTGAAGGGCAGAAATAATTTGATGGGATGTATTGGTGGACTTTAAAATAAAATGAAAATCAGAGGTGTAGATGAATATGGCAAACACATGATATTTTTCTCTTTATCTAATTACATTAAATAGAAATCTACAGAAAGTCCTTATGATAAAACGTTCTTTAACTTTTAATTCTGAATTTGAATGTCGTATTCATAGCTGTACAAAGCTAATACGAATTCTAGATTTAATTTTTTTTAAAAAAAATATTCTTCGGAGACTTTTTTTAAATTTTATTGTAAGATTCAAAACAATAATGAAAAATCGATAACAATTATATATAATTCATTTCTAATTAAAATTAAGTTATTTTAATTATTTCCTCTTTTTCCGGCATTAACAGCTTTGTAAATTTAATATGGCTGAATCAAATTGGTTAATTCATCCACACTATGATTGGCTCCATTAACTAGGATAAGTGAGGTATATTAAAATGTTTAGCATTTAACACTTTTTGCATTAAGCTTAATAAGTCAGAAATATATTGTCTCAATTTATCATTTTTGATCAATGACAAATATATGTAAAAATAAGGTCACAAAGAGAAACAAAATTACAGCTGAAAATTATATTGTTATAGCTTTTTAAATTACTGGAAGTCAATAAAAATTATTAAATTCTATAGATAAGAGAAGGACTGGTTAGACTATAAGGAATTTTTAGTGAAACTTTTTATAAATTTCTAAAATCATCAATTTTATTAAATATACTGAAGATATATTATAGGCACCTCTTAAATATTAATAATTTTGTTTTGCGGAAAAATATTTTGCTGAGATTTGATCCTATTTTTACTTTCAATAACATGAAAACATGATATTAAAAATATTTTACAAGTCAATTCGAGATTATAATTATACATTTAAGCAGAATAATTTTAAAAAGAGAATATATATATATATTCTCTATTTTACTAAACCGCAACACACAGTTTCATGGACCCTGATTTACACCTTCACATTTTTAAAAATTAAGAAAAAGTAAAAACTTGATAAAAATGTTTTTTAATACTTGAAGTAATTAGAAAAGTTAACCCTATTCTTTTTTGTTTTGTTTCGAAGACAAATAATTTGCTTACTATGAATGATGGTTTAGTGAAAGAACCTCATTCAATCGCACTCACAGTTTTAGCCATTTCGTGTTAAATGAGCCATTAACATAGAAAAATGCTATTTTCTTTGTGACTCTTACGGAGAAAAAAAAGATGAAGTGAGACATCTTGCATATCTACTCATGCAGATAAATATTGTTCGACAGTTTAGATTGCTTAAGAAAAGAGAAATGTTAGTATGGAATTTTAGCTTGTTTGTACCCCTGTTCTCTCTAAATGGTTTTCATCTTTAATTAATCAATTTTATCTTCAAAGAAACGAAATTTAACTTATGCTTTTATTTAATTGAAAGGAAAAAAGAAGTTCAAAAGGTTTACAGTGTTGAATAAGTTTTTAAAAAGCTACATTAATTATTTAAGGATAATTGCTTTGAATGCATGTAAGATGAAAATCGATAATATTGTGTACATTAACGATAATGTGCATTAGTATTCTTTGATAGAACATATACTTAAAAAATAATTTAATATAAATAAACAGAAGGAAACTTAGAGTCCAGACACACATAGAAAATATCTATGCATATCCATCTAGTATATACCTATAAAAATCTAGCTTATGGACAAGGAAGTTAAAGAACCAAGATAGAAGCAAGCCAGGGAAGAAAATGATTCAAATTTAGTGTGAATATGTATGTTGTAGCGTTTTTTCGCCTCTCATCTGTTAGGTAGGCGTTTCAATACAGATAAAATTACAACATGGACTTCCCCACGTGCACTCCTAAAATATTGCAGAATCCTTTCATCTGACATACCGCTGAGAGCTCATAGCCATGAAACAAAAAGCATTTGCACTCCACCTGGTAGCCAAACCGAGTAAATTCGAGAAGGGACCGCTCCATCCCAGGAGAGCGAAGAGAAAGACCGATTGTTTCACTCGAAAAGAGTAGTTGTGTTTTGCCCTCCTCCATCACTTTAAAGTATTCTGACACTCAATAATTTGAATAACTTGTATCTAACTGTAAATATTGTAATTAATACCTGTAAATGTAGTAAATTAAAGCTTTAATTCCCTAAGTCTCTCGCTACTCATAAATTTTCCCAATATGTCCAAATGGGTACTCTCACAGTGTAACGAGTCTGTCCCCGTACCTCCTATTAATCCTCTTGGGCAAATATTACTTTAAATGTTTTTCAATTGAAAACTTCCTCCCGAAGAAAAAGACGTGGTCCATGTAAATTATGTCGCACATTTAAGTATTAGCTTTCGGGTTCGAGAAGGAGAGAGAGGTTAGAAGCTAAATGATAGTTGTGAGGATTAATGTAACGTAATAAAAAGCTAGATGAAAGTGTGCAGTGGATTATCTGCATAATAATTATGATTGACGATTTGTCAATTAGATAATTGAATTGGATTAGCGTTGTCTAAGAGTATGATATTAAAATTATAATTAAATTTAATTATATCGTTATCCTATCTCTTGCTCCCTTATTTAGTTTACAGTGCATTTCCCCATCTTGGGTTGTTCAAGTCCCCATCTTAGGTTGTTGAGACATGTAAGCAAATTTAGTTTGTTTTCACTATGGTTAATCTTCCTTCTAACTCTCGGACACTGATGGTTGGGACAGATCAACCATCATTACAACAATAATAGCTCTGCAATCAATAAACATGGCTTTAAAAGCATGTGAAGATCACATGCTAAATATGTCAAAAATAAAATGCTACACAGCGTAAAACAAGAAACGGTCGTTCAAATATGCCTTATCACTGGATTGGAGACACAGAGTGGGTGAAGTCTATGTTACTTGACATTGTGAAAGTTTTGAGAGTTGGATAAAGTGTGACACGCAGGCACAGTCATTCCGTAAAGTATACTTTAAAGTCTTGCAAAATTTGTGGAGGGGTCGCATACACCTGCTGCTTCAGGTATTCCCTCAGGTAACAGCCAAGTTGAGTCAGACAAATCTTCGACAACGCCATACCCAATTACTTGCTTGTCGAATTGTTTGACGAGGTACTGCTTCACTTTAAGTGTTTTGTGAACAGACGTGCCGTCAAGTTGGCTAAATTGGTTAGTTGGATGCGGCGGTGTCGGAGATTAGTGTCCCCATTCATCTGATCTGACTCCATTCAACTGTTTCCTAAGAGATACATGAAGCAGTAGGCATACTTGACTTCTTCATGAACATTGCAAGACCTTTAGGGAGACATTACGGACGGTTTTCATAACGTGCCATGCTCTATGCTTCAACGTGTGCAACATGACATTTAAATGAGTATCCAAATGTGCGTTTAAGCTGACGGCGAGAAAAATGAACATCTCAAATAAAGGCATATTGTTAAAACTAGTTGTGTCTTTCTCTTTTCCAGATCATTTTTCTCACGTCACATTGTAGGAAATCATGAAAACACAAATGTGGGGTTCAACTGTTCTATTCTTTGTATTTTTGTCCACAAGGTGTCTGTTCGAAATAGACGACGTTATACAGTTTCTTAAATCACTTTTTACTCCTATCTCATTCTTTTATTGAGATAGGAATGCTAACTCCGAAGTTTACTACCAGGTGGAGCCGTAGGTAATTTTATTCCGTATAACACATGGATACTTTACTATACCTAGACACCACTTTTATGAATATATTAGCAGCCACCCCGAACTTAAGAGGGTGGCAAGGGGCTTATAACATGTTTATATTCATATAAACATGTTATACCAAACAAAAATATTTTTCAATAGCGTTTTCTCCGTAGTTTATTGGTATTATATACTCATTATGTGCATTAACTCCTTAAAACTATCGGTATGGAAAGATATGATTGCACTAAAATATGTTTTGTATTTTAAATTGATTGGAATTTATAATTAAATAAAGCGTATACAATTAACAAGATAGCCAGATCGAAAGTATTTTTTCCTTGAAAGCTCTGGCTGACAGTCTATTTATCTTCTGAAATCTTTCTCTCTCTTTGTTTTTTGTTTTTTGCTAAATTTTTGAAGTATATTCGAAAAACTAACGATTTAAGTTTCTATGCATAGATTTCTTTTCTCTTTTAGTCCATTTTTAAAAAAGGAAGAAAAATCTTTCTTGTCCATTTATCGATTTATTTCTCAATAAAACATCCATGATATGCTCTTGAAAGAAGTATATTCAAAAGATTACTTGATTTTAGTAATGAAGGAAAATATTATAAGGAAAATAATTTTTTTTAAAAAACAGTACAGCTAGGTATAAAAACAGATCGAATCTTTTATTTTTAAAGAATTAATGGTGGGATTTTGGCTGAGTACATAGAACGTAATAAAAAATAAGATTATCGTGTCGAAAAACAAAATTTAAAAAATTTACTTGTTCACTCAGTAAAGACTTCATCTGAGACAAAGAGAAATTGATACTTTATAATCTTTTGGATATAAAATTAAGTTTGCCAAAATTTTTTAAATATCGGGCTAGTCCATTCATTAATTAAAAGATCAATGTAGCTCAATTATATGAAATTTTAAGAAAACTGAATGTAAAGATCGATTTACCATTAATATCGGAAATTAAAAATAAACTGTTCATAGAGATCATGGGTATTGAATTTTTCAACGATGGGTGAATTGGAAAAAAGTTTTAGACGCGGAAATTATTCCTTTATTGAGAGTCATAAATAGTTCAGTCATACATTAAAATGAATTACTTAAAAGTTGATTCCAAAAGAACTAAATATATTGAAAAATTTCAATGTATATACAGTGGTGGCAAAAAGTCCTGAACACACTAATTTTTTAGCGTAATTTTTGTGTCTGACTTCATTTTTCGTTGTGAAATTATCGCACTATCTTAAATATTGTTGTTGATTTTAATGTATTTTTTATGCTGATTTCAAATCTACTACTAGTTTCTTAATGACTAAAATATTTTTTGTAGTAAAGCTGCCTGAACACAATAATGTGAAATATGTGAAGAATAAAACAATATACAATAACATAATATGCAAAGAAAAATAACACGAAAATTGACAAATACGGTACATTTAAAAAGCATTTTGAAAATTACATTGTTGTCACTTGTTAGAAAATCAATATTTTATGGGCCAGCCGTTTGCTTTAATTACGGCTCTACATCTTTTTGGCATGGAATGCACCAATTTCAAAAGAAGATGTTTCGTGACAATATGGTTGAAGGAAAATATTAAAGCTGCTATAGTACCACGTGGCCCTTCTACTGTTGAGAGAACTTTGAAAAGATTTTCTGAAACAAATTTTATTGCGGACAGGGGGCAATCAGGACGACCAAGAAAAAAAACTTTACGGGAAGACAGGTTATTGCACAGAATTTCACTTTCAAACAGAAAGCTTAATTCCTCGCAAATTTTGAAACAATGGACTTTGACATCAAATGTGAGTATGTGTCCAAGAACTGTTAGAGGAAGACTGCTGGAAATTGGGTTACGAGGCTGTAAAGCACGCTCAAAACCATTACTGACTGAATTTCAACGCAAGAGGCGATTGACGTTTGCAAGGGAACATTCATTATGGACTATTAAAGACTGGGAAAAGGTAATATTTAGTGACGAGAGTCAGTTTTGTATTTCTGGCAACCAAAGTAGTGCCTATGTAAGACGACGCACTCATGAGGAATTCAGCCCTCAGTGTTTGAAGCCCACAGTAAAGTACCCGACAAAAGTGATGGTATGGGGTTGCATGTCTTCTCATGGTGTTTGAAGACTTCACATCGTTAGCGGAACAGTGAAAGCCATGGATTACATTGAAATACTACAAAATAAATTGCTACCAACTGCGAGAGATCTTTTTGGGAATCAGTCATGGATTTTTCAGGACGATAACGCCCCTTGTTATCGTGCAAAGGTAGTCCAGAAATGGTTGAAAGACCATACTGTGGATAGAATGAACTGGCCAGGACAGTCTCCCGACCTTAATCCGATAGAGAACTTATGGTTTAAAATTGGTTTTGAAATTTCAAAGAAAAACCTTCAAACAAACGTGAATTAATTGAAGCTTTAATATTTTCCTTCAACCATATTGTCACGAAAGATCTTCTTTTGAAATTGCTGCATTCCATGCCAAAAAGATGTAGAGCCGTAATTAAAGCAAACGGCTGGCACATAAAATATTGATTTTCTAACATGTGATGACAATGTAATTTTCAAAATGCTTATTAAATATACCGTATTTGTCAATTTTCGTGTTATTTTTCTTTGCATATTATGTTATTCTATATTGTTTTATTCTGCACATATTTCACATTATTGTGTTCAGGCAGCTTTACTACAAAAAATATTTTAGTCATTAAGAAACTAGTAGTAGATTTGAAATCAGCATAAAAAATACATTAAAATCAACAACAATATTTAAGATAGTGCGATAATTTCACAACGAAAAATGAAGTCAGACACAAAAATTACGCTAAAAAAATTAGTGTGTTCAGGACTTTTTGCCACCACTGTAGAATCTAGAAAGTGAATAGTAAGCTTATACATGAAATAATCGCTATCAAAATAAATAATTTAACAGCCTAACGGGAAATAGGCAGGTAAAAAAATTCTCTCGCAAAAAATTGAAATTTTAGAATTTTTAAGATAGGTTGATGCAATCTTGCATCACCCGCATATTTGGACCAATCAGAAAAATCTACCGGAAATCATACGATTCTGACTCCTTCTGGTAGACCAAAGCTATAAATGGCTGAGATTTCAAGAGAAACCAAAGAAGGTTTTTGTGTGTTGCTATTACATCCGCACCTTTGTATGTAGTGCATCATTTCTGTTTGTGTTGTGTGTTTTTTTTACGTAACTAAATAAATGTGGATTTGTAAAGTTATTTCCTCCTCAATTACACCACAGCAATAACCAGAAATATCTTAGTATCAAAATATCTTAGATCAAGTTCGAAATTCTATGTATATATACATCATTTCTTAATCGTAAATCAATAAAAATTTTAAAAATATCATAAATTGTCTTCAGATTTCCTTGAAATATTACTTTTGGTGGCCATTGACTGAATTGCAATGGACAATTGAAATAATGTATGAAACAGATAATAAATGTGATTGTGAAATACACACAAATTATTTTTAGTCTGATGTGAGAAACAACGAGCAAATATTTTTAATATAATTTTCCTAGTTATTTTAAAATAAATATTTTTGAAGTGTTTTCTAAGCAATTTCCATTTAACATTACTCAATCAGGCATGCCTTATGTTCTGAAGAAGTTTCTATGTTAGAAATGGCTACTAAATGAAACTAAATTGAATTGAATACGATTTTTGTTTTTAAATTTTGCATATATTCTTATCTTCTTTCAGTACAATGACTTTGTGCGTATTTTCTGACAATTTCTGTGGAAGCACTATTATAATTTATTCTGCCAATCGAATTTGTTCTTTGCCATTAAATCTTCAAATTATAAATACAGATTAAAGTTTCCCTAAAACAGTGCTCAAACTCTCCACAGCCAGATTTAAGAACTATACTTGTACTATCCAAAGTTAATGAGAAAAATACGGTAAATGATGATGAATGAATCAAGATGTCTATTAGTTCAGGAGGAGGGGGGGGGGCTTCCACCACATTTCTGTGCTTCTGTTCATGATTGGCTGGATATGGCATACTCCAGCAGATTGATCAGACGTAGGGGCCCAGTCTCATGGTCCCCATGATCACCATATCTTATACCTTTGAATTTTTTCTGAGAGGGTATCTCTAGAAATCGGTGTAGCGAGATGCAATGACGCGTAAACGGACTTGTTGCTCTTCTGCAGGCTGCTTGTACTTTGATGGACATCATGCTGCACGTGTGCTTTCATCTGCTACACGGCACATTCAAGCCTACCTACATATGCACAGTAGACACTTTGGAAGTACTGTTGTTGATGTGTCCAATACGGTGTTTTTTTCCTTGCACCAGCTATGACGTCATACTTCGTTTTCTAAACTTTTCTATTGAACTATGGATTGCACAGGTATAATTGTTTTGGTATTTTTTATGTGCACATAATGAAAACCATAGCTGCACAGAGTTTTGTTGCTATTTTTGGGACACTCTGTATGTTCTCATATTTCCTTTAAGATCATCTGTTTTATTTTAAGTGTAATGAAGATGAAAGAGGAAATGCATCATTTTAATCATTACCAAAATTGCTGTTTTACATTATCAATGATGCAAAATTAACTTAAGCATTTAACATCTTAAGAGTTACACTAGATCCTGAAACACTGAAAGGAGAAAAGAGTTCAATTGTGAATAAGTTTTCCCTGTTTTAAATTTCTTTCTAAAGTTTCAGTCTCGCGTTGCAAAACTTCATTATGGAAATTTTCTTCTCGTTAACATTTGTTGAATGAAATGATTAATGAGGTAATTATACAAATGCGGGAAAAGAAGAAAACTTACTAAGACGAATAGTTTTTAACAACATAAAACGGGTATTAGAAATGTTAAATTTTAAGGGCAAATAATAAATGGTTTGAATGAACTATTAAAATTAATTGTTGTTTCAGATCATATTTAACAATGAAATAGAGGTCATCCAAATAATTAACTTTTTTTCTAAAAATAAACTTCACTGTCGTTTGAAGCAGAAAAATTAAACACAACAAAAATTTTATTTCAAAACCAGAGTAACCACCTTTCCGAGTCATGTGACATAAAGTAAAAACTACTCTTCCTACCTTGATGAGAATTTTACATAATTTAAGAAAATAGAGACAACGCATAAATACAATAACAAAATACAAAAAATTACTTATCTTACGTTCACTGCAGGTAATTAATGCAATCCAAGCTTTTTTATCACGAGTCGGGCTATCGATCAAATTCCAATCCAACTGTAATATTATAGTTACCGTTTACACGAAGGCAGCGTACAACTCGATTGTGTTTCTTCCAGTAAAGATTCTATATATGCTATCTCGGTGGCTTCTATTCTCAAGTTGAAGGGAAGGAAGGAATCTGAAGGGGTGGTACAGGAGGGACAGTCAGTTGATCATGTATGGAAGGACCCAGACGATTTCTAATTTGAACTGCCTGAGGTTATTCGAGAACAAATTACGATGGCAGACAGAGATGTGCTGACAACTTGGTTGTCAGTGGAAGAGTGTGCAGTTATCCAGTATGAATGGATATGTGGAACTATTGTGTCCGTCATCCAAAAACGTCGACTGATCGCATATGGTGAAGATCTCATGTATTCTGTCAAATAGCTGGGCTCTGGTTGCGGAGTGTCAAGAATTATGATTGAAGGGGGTATTCCTCCACATGAAATCCCACTGAATGAAAACATTCAATATGATGCAATAATTCTATGCTTGGCTGACCACTGAGTTTTACCTCAGTGGGTTTTTCAAACTGATTGCGCAGTACGAATAATGTCTCAATGTCGATGGTAAATATGCCGACAAATATTGCACGGTGTACAGTTCATGATGTCATGGTTAGTTTTATATTGGCAATAAAGTATTCAAGTGAAAAAAATGAAGAAACCTACTTTTGAAACGTCCCTTCTATTATGGAAATGTAGTAAAATATCAGAAATAAAAAAAAATCAAAGAAAAAATTGCATGTGTGAAAGCAGTACGTATCATTGCTATTATTTCTCATTATGTTTTTCGAATTTTTATACAAAGTGTAAACATTTTATGAAATTTTCAGTTTAGTAAAATTGTTCAAAAGAATTCATTATTCTTCAAAACTATGCATTGCGTTTTTTATATTTATGTCACATTCGGATTTAAACAAATCAGGTTCTTTTGTCTCAAAATATGCTTATGTAATGTTGCACTCAGTAGTGAAAATTATGTATATATAGGGTTTTAAAAATTAACTTTTATAATTAGAAAAAATTCTCAAAAATATGGAAGAAGCAGTAGGATTTCAGGTGCTTTCTTTAATAATAGACCCTGTTTGGAAATAGAACTGTATCTCCCATAAATTTAGCGTATTTCTTTGTTAATACACCTTATTTTATTTTCCTGATTATCGTGTTCTTGTGACACACCTATAAATCATCCCAGACAACAGCAACAATTATAATAATATTTAAATTCTAGATTTTTTGAGAATACTTTTCTATAAATAGAAGACTTAAAAGAAGATTGCGATGAATTCTTTATATATCTTGTCAGAGAGATCCTTTAGTAATTGAACTGAATCCTGCTTCTTTTTTCCCGGTGGTTTCTTATCTATCCAGCCAGAGTTATTTTTCTTTCAGAGAAAACTTTCTTCCACCATAAAAATTCTGGAATATTTCTTAATATTTTACAAAAATAGCAGACTCAGGCGATTATAGCGATTTATTTTCAAATATTTTGTATAAAATTGAAGCCATGAAAATCAAATTACACACACATATACACACACTCCGCTTTATATAGCCATACCTTTGAATTTATTGCGTTCCAGGCACGTAAATAGTACAATCACTGCAAACTCCACTGCAGTATTTTTTACTGACGAAAAAAAAATATAAATAAATCATTAAATTTCTTTTAAAATTTTCCCAAAAAATGTTTTGTTTAAACATTATTCTTCGTTTTTTTGTATCTCATGACAGAGATTGAATTCTTGCAGCAAATCAATGAATTTTTGCCCACCACCAAAAAGAAGCCAGGAAATAAAGATTTGAATTTCTGCGAACGTGTTAAAAGTAGTAGAATTACAAGTTTTTAGAGATTATTTATGTACTGTATGCCAAGTATAAGGACTTAAAAATTAAAATTGCTCTTTAAATTCAACTCCTAAGGTTTCAACTTTGCAGATCTATTTTTCAATAAAATATCTTGTCGGTCATATTTTTGTGGCCTATGCACCATCTCAACACCACTTAGCTTAGGCTAACGACAGGCGTAAAATTCTAGTCCTTAGCCGCGATGAATTTCGTGGACCTTGATCTGATGTTACTGTCGATCAGGTGGCATAAGCAATAACAACAACAGCAACAACACAGTATTTTTTTTTCTACCTTAAAAATTAAATTCATAAAACGTGTTGAATTCCTTGTAAAATTTTTGAAGAACAGGACAATTAAAAAGTAGTTTTTAAATTTACTTAATATTGCAATTTTTATATTCTTTTCTATTTTGCCTTTGTGGAGCAAATTAGTGGATTTTTTTTATTTCTATTTCGGATTAACAATTTGTTTGTTTCCCGTTATCAAACAGAATCTAATAAATACGCAAACAAAAAAGAATTCTTTCAATGTTTTCCCTAAGGAAAAAAACAAATTAAAAAGAAGAAAGAAGATATATAGAATTTTTTTACATAGCACCAGAGATGGAAAATGATATTAAAAAAATTGCATCATTCTCGGTGGTTTCTTTTTTGAACATTTAACTAGTTTTTCTGGTCCATTAGTGCTCTAATTATTTAATTTAAACGTTAGCATAAATTTTAAAATCTGCTAAAATCTCAGATTTTTTTTATATAATAGCGAAACATAAAATATTTTTATTTACTTTCACTACTTCAAAAAATTAAAGTTAAGTATCATAATAAGTTTTGAATGATCTTTAAAATGCTTACGTTATAGATTTCTAAATTTGATTACAAAATCATTTTGCAACCAATCTGATTTACGCATTGTTATCAATCAATTCAACTAAATATCGATTTCAATTAATCATAGCATTTAATTTTTTCGAACCACACAACAGGAAATCGGTTGTTCTTTTAATTTCTTTTAGCTTTAGAAAAAGATCTCAAAATTTGGTACAAAAGATACAGTGAATTAACTCATAAATTACTCTCACTCTCTCTCTTTACTGTGTTGATTTTAATTAATCAGAATTTTGGGATCCTAACTTTTTCTTAAGTCTCAGCTTTCTTTTGTTCCATGTTTCACCGGTTGAATTTTATATCAGATTTGGCAACACACTCCCTGTTGAATATTATATATTTTATTTAGATTTCCATATTATACTTTTGTTAAAAAGTCTTTCATCCCTTAAAAACTTCTTTTAAGAAAAAAAAACAAATGCAAAACTGGAATAGAAAAATAATATTGCTCTTAAAATGAGATAAGGCTTGCTTTCGAAAGGCAATATAACTTACCATTTTACGATATATGAAATAGGTTTGCTTAATTTATTACAAGTTAAAGAGAAGACTGTGGTTATTTTTTTAAATCTAAATATTAAAAGTAATAATTAAACTTGTTTCATCGCCTTTAATAAAACTGTAATCTTTTATACTCCTAAACGAGCTTTCGAAACATTACCCCGTGGAAAAAAATTAATTTGATTTTAATTTTTTTAAATTTTTAATTTATATAGGAGATTCAGTACTTATATATGGCATAAGGTCTGATAACTCTACTGCAGCTTACAGACAGAAAACATTTTTAAAAGAATATGTAGGAGGAAAGGATGCATAGAGATATAATATCTTTCCCAAGTTATTTTAGAAGCAGTTTTTACAATAAATACTCAAAATTATGAACGCCAAAAGTCATTGCAAGCTTGCCAACTGCAATGATGTAATTCAGTACTTCTCAAAGTTTTAATATTGGTGACCCAATATTAAAATATAATTTTCATTGTGCCTTCCCCCATACAATAACAATGTACTTAATTAAATAAAACATTTTGGAACTAAAGCTACAATACGACTTTAACCTCCTAAGTACCATCGGCGTTTTTAAACGTCTAGCTCAGCCAAAGCTTTATTGCCCCGGACGTATATATACGTCTTTCCGAAAAACGTTCTTTTCTGTGATATTTATAAAATTGTTTCAAAGACTTTGGAATGTAATAAGACCTTAACAGTGCTTGCGAAAAATTTATTGCATTATTCCTTTTCTTTCTTCACCCCCCTCGCTCTAATACGTCATATACGAACACCTACATGGAAAATGGGGGTGTTGGGGAGCGAATTGAGTAACTTTTAAATTCGGCAGTTAAGAAATAATTATAAACCTTATCACACACATTTATCATGATAAGTGTTAATTTTTGTATATAATTTTATATTTGACAAGCCATTGGTAATTATTAATGTTGTACTTAATTTAGTAATGTTAAATTAACCATAAAATAGATTGTGCAGTACTGAAACATTTATAAGTGCAAATGTGTATTTTATTTTTTTTTAATATGCCAAAATGTATTTTGTTTGTTTATTTTCAGTAAATTAATAATTTTTTTTTAAAGTAATCTTTTATTTTCGACTTTTTAATATGCTTGTGCCCCCCCTAGTAGAGTAATTACGCCCCATAGAGGGGGCGCATCCAGCAGTTTGAGAAACGTTGAAGTAACTGATTGACAAAATTAGCAGTAGTGGGTCGAAGATGACTGATGCGAGAAAACCCTAGTGAAATTTGTGTCGGGGGACTTTAGAAAAGCCGAAATGGCAGATATGTTCTTACGTGTGATTTATGTCCATTATTATTGAATACCACTTTTGTAGTGCACTAAATTGGTCATGGTCATCCAATCGGGTGTCTCCCAGATCGCCAGATTTATCGGTCATCGGTTACTTCTTATGTTGGCATATTAAAAGCATCATTTATAAAACTCCATTCGTTTCTACTCTGTAAATCGCCCCTGACCTGTCCATTTAGGAAATAACAATCACTTAAAAAAGTGTTCGACAATCACTCTAATGCCATTCTGGCTTATATTACTGACCGGGTCACCACTTGCATTATTTATAAACATCGTTATAAGAAATAGTTTTCTTTGATGTTAAAAAAGACAATATTTTCCTCATTTCTAACTCTTGATGTTTTTGCATCTAGGTATCTCATATTCGTCCAAGCATTACTATACAAAAAACATTTAATTTAATGAACTGTTTCAAAATTTTGCTTTATGATTTTAGAATCAACTGCTTTTAGGTTAAAAGAAATTTTCTAGATTTTTATCTTAACACTTGTGACGGATCTATACTCGACCTCCTACTAATAATCCTCTTGGGTATTCTTCGGGGCCACCAAAATTCCCCAATCTTCTCCTAAGAAGGAAACGTGATAAGTTTATTATATACATTTAAGTTTATTATATACAATTAAGTTTATTATATACAGCTCTTGCTCGCGAGTTAAGGGGGTTAGTGAGTTAGAAGTGAAGAGAACAGATATCAGAAAGTAAGATTAGATGTTTAGTTAACCAGAGGTGACAAGAAAGATACAAGGTGAAGATTATAATAAATGGTCAGAAAGTCTTTGTAAAAGATTATAGTCAGGAAGAGTTAAATTGAATTGATTAGAAGACTGCCTAAGTTCAGGTATTGTTACCTTCATATTACGTTGATATTTAAAGTATTAAAGTGGTTAGGCGGACATTAAGTATATATCTACTGTGTAAAGTATTATTAGGGAAGAACCATTATTATAAAGTAGTTTAGTAAATGTATTCTCCCCAAATACGACTCTCGTCCCTTCCTTCTGTTGTTTGACTGGATCATCCTATTTACAGTGTTAAACTGATTTGTGTTTGAGTCGATTAAAGTGATAAATAAAATAATTGGAAATTGTCATGTTGAATAATCCTTCACTTCTTTCCACATCTATAGCTGGGTCACAGGGTACAAGGGAATCAGGTTTGTTTCACACTTAGATAATTATTGGTTGTTCTGATGTAATCAATGGAAATGTATGTTTTATATAAGTGGGTAATAAATTCTTAATTGTCATTTTTAATCAAATTAAACTCTTTATTTAAATTATGTATTAGATAAACTACTGACCATGTTTAAATTCAGCCCACTCGTATAAGTCCTGAAATGATTTTAAATGCTACTTTTAATTAAAAACACTATATATCATTTCAAAAGACATTTATTTGATAAACTATGATGCTATTTAGAAAAAATTGTTTGTTTAACTCAATTTAATAGAATTAATATTTCAATTGAAAGGACATTTTGTAGTGAAACAAGGCTTTCGAATGTATTGTAAATCGTAGTAAAGAAATCAAAATGCAATTAAAAAACATTGCCTGGTTAGTATAACTAATTATTACTTATCTCAAGTCCTTTGAGTATATATACAGGGTTATTCATAATTCCCTCCAATATTTTGATACACTACTGTAAAGCGCTATAACAAATACAGTAAAAAAGAACATTTGAAAATACAGAAATATAATTCAAGTTTCATTTATATATTTTACACGTATTCTATGCGAGAATCCTTGCTTACACGGCTAACACCAATGCAATAGTGCAGTTTCTGCCATACTCTAATCAACATGGTGCTAGAAACGTTATTGTAGCTCGTGTTATCTTTTCATTCAGTTTTGCTACATTACGCATCAAAGGGGCAGGAATTGGTCTTATGTAAGACCAAATTTCCGGTTTACATGTTTTCTACGGAAAGGATAACACGAGCTGTCAATAACGTTGATAGCACCATGTTGAGTATAGTAGGGCAAGAACTGGACTATCGCATTGATGTAAGCCGAGTAAAAAAAAAAAGGTTTCACACACAGATCTGTTAAATATATAAATAAAACTTGAATTGTTTCCTTATTCTTGTAAATATATATATATATATATTATTGTTTTAATATTCATCTTAATGTTTTTACTACAGAGTTTCGAAACTTTGGAGGGAATAATGAATAAACTCTGTATATATTGTAGCGTCTGCTCATTAGAAGAACTCACACCCCTCTATACATGTCAAGATTGACATATTGAGGGCCATTTGACTTCCTTGTGTCTCTATAAAAGGCACCGGTGGTTCGCCCCCTTACACCGGAGGCATATCATGCAATATGTTTGGGAGAATGGCTTTGTCGTCGTTACTCTTTTATTTACTTCCTGACTTACAGACGCCTGTTTGTCCAAATAATCAATAGACAAAACGTAGTTCTTTTGTGTTGCCAACTGGACGGAGCCAATCTGTATGGAACGTTCTCGCGCCAAGGAGTGTCGCAGAAGCAACCCTCAGCGAAAAGTATGCCGAGACTAATTATGGCTTCCAGATGGTAGACAACGCGCCTTGTCGCGGGAGGGATCAGAAGGGGCCGGGCCATTTTTCGGTCTGCACCAGTTGCGTGCAAATGAAGTCAGGGAAGCCACGTGCAAAACGTATGGCCCGCCAGTTGGAGGTAGTGTGGGGGTGTTGTCAACCCAAAACTGGATTTTAAAATGGGCGAACTGGAATTAGGAAAAAAAGACAATTTGTTCTCTTTTCTTGATCTTGCTGGACTAAAAATTATGGGGCGAGTTTCCTCAGGACGAGTAGATTGATGTACGGGTCTTATGGAGCTGTACGACCGAAGAGTGAAAGTGGGTGATATAAGCGGAGCAACAGCTTGGCCGCACTGACATGACTTTATGAAAGTGGATTCTGAGTAATATTTATTTAAACCAGAAATAAACTGATTTTGAACAATTAGTTGTGTGACCGTACATGCTATCCTTTCACGATTTCACAATATATATATATATATATATATATATATATATATATATATTGTGAAACCTAACTACAAACCTAAAAATTACTTTATATAATTCTTCGAGAAAAGATAAAACTGTTTTAATTGATACATATATTGCAACGAGTGAAGTGTGTTTGAATAATAAAACAAACGTATGAAAAAAATACATATAGTTACAAAAGTTCAAATAGAAATAAATTTATTCTAACATTTACATTCCCTCTTAATTAACAGTTGATTAAAAGTAAAATAAATGTAAAGAATTTAATTAGATTTAGGAATCGCAATGAATAATATTTACTCAAAACTCTATTGACCCCTGCTATCTTTTAAAACTATTCATTTGAATTTATATTTTCAGAAAATCCTTTTTTCCTCTCTAATTATTAAAATATTTACGGTTCTTGGAAATGAGAGATTTTAATCTAATATGTTCTTTTTATTATAATAAATAAATGTACGATTATCAGCAAAAACGCGTTGAAGGGGAAACTAAGTCAACAGAAGATACATATTATTGTATAGATTTTTTTTTATAGCAGAAAAAAATACTTTTCTCATAAAGCAAAGGTCACAGTTCTCTGTATCGGAATATTTCAGAATTCGTAGTAATAACATTTGCTTATAGTTTTTTTATGGAATACTTTTCTTTAGACTCGAAATAAAAAAATATAATTACAGTTTTAATTAGATAGACGTATATCTTTGCACCATTTAAAAGTAGCTTTTTAAAATTATAGTCAGACCTCACTAAATCCGGAAAAAGAATTTCGTTATATAGAGTTTCATTTTTCAGTATACTTTATAAGCAATATAAAACAAATTTTAAATTCATAAACACTGTATAATAAAAAAAGTAACTATTCACACCTTTTGGTTAATTAATATTTATTTTTTTTATATATCTTACCCATCAAACAAAGAAAGAAAAACTGTATGGAAAACTAGAAAAAAGAATATCGAGTAATATACTATTTTTTCAACAATGAGAAGATAACTCTATATTAAAGTTAATGAATTTTAGAGACATTTATTAATTTTAAGCATACAAGTAAATTTAAATTTACATTAATTTATAACTAGAAACATATATTCGTCTTTAAATTTAATTACTCATAAAATCTGCTATTTTCGTTTCAGTTTATTTGTTAGAATAAATGCTTTGCTACATAATAAGCCTCCCATCTTTGCAATGCACCAAAAATCCCAGATTTCTTTTGCTTTCGGTGAGTTAGGCACTTAATAAAACCATTTCAAGATTTATGACTACCATAAATATAGAAGTTCGTAATATGGATGTTTGACAATCATTTAATACTTGAAACGATATTTTAAAGTTATAGAGCTGTAAATTAATATCAACTTAAAGCACTGTAATTGTGAACAATCACACAAACACTTAGATTGAAAATATAATTACGTTTTCCTACTATTTGAAACTATTTGAACAATAGGAGTTGATATTAAGGTATCCGACTACTCTACGGCCGCGGTGGCCGAGTGGTCTAGGCATCGGATCATGGCTAGCGTGTCATGGGTTCGATCCTAGTATCACTAAAGATCCGCCGTGTAGGGGAGTGATGCACGTTAAATCTGTCGAGAGCTCAAACGTCCTCCCGTTGGTGTGGCGTGGTAGTTAGGAGAGGGGGGGTGCCAGCTCAGGTGTCGTCCGCGTCACTTGACCATGGTTCAAAATTACGCGGACCGTCGCCAAAAGCCCTCGTGTTGCTAATCAGTGCGACGTTAATATTCTCTCACTCTCATCCGACTACTCTAAAATTGTGATTTTTGCCAAAATTGACAAATTTTTCTTGTGATTTTATTGCATGGGCCATCTTCTTTGCTTTATAAAAATACCAAGATTATCATTTTCCGTTCACGAGAACAAAAACTACAAGTGTTTTAGTAAAAGCAGATGCCATTACTTTAAATCAGATATGTCATACTTTAAAAAGCGTTTTACTCGAAATGTGATTTTTTGAAAATAATCAAACGGGGTCAGCGATTGCTAAAAAAGTTTTGAACGTAATTTTCTGAAATTTTTTCTGTAAGATCTGTATAATAGTAGAATGGTTTTAACCTTCAGATTTATCCATCACTGTTTTATTACAAAATTTACAGTCCCTTATGTGAATATAATCACGGTCTTTTTAAGCATTTTCATATAGTAACCGAGATAAAGTGCTCTAGTTTTTCTAAAAAAAGAAAATGTCTCTTATCCTGAAGGTCATTTCAAAATTGAATAATATAGCAATACATTAGATTGAAAAAGTTGAAAATTTGTTCATAAACCTTTGGTGCAGAATGGGCCGCGTTTATGCTACTTTTTGTCAATTTTTACCTATTTCCCCCCATTTTAGTAATAATAATTTCTTTTTCTCTTCTTAATTTTAGCACATTATTCTTAAAATGCTCTAAGCAAATCTAAAAATAACAACAACAAAAAATTCCAAAATCTCCTTTTCTTAAAAAAAGTTGTCGCAACAAGTCGGATACCTTAATGTCAGGTATAGACGTGTTCTAGTGGAAAAGGCACTGCAGTGGAATTTAAATATATGGTTGAATTGATTCTTGTAACATAAATAATATTTAAATACCGATGAGATACATAATATAACGGGCTGAATAATAATGTTTTTAATGTATTACATACATAATAATTTATTTTTGTAAGAAACTAAATGCGGGGGAACTTTAAAAATCGAAGTAAAATACTGTATGCAGGAAATCAATGCATAATTTTAATCTAATGAATTCAAGAGGAGGACGAGTAAACAAAAGATTTGGAACACATGTGTCAACATTTTAAATGATTTATTCGAATATGGCATAAAATACTACTAAGCAAATACAACACGCTGAATCATAAACTTATTATCGTTGAAACATGAAAAGAATAGGGTCGTATAGAGCAGCAATCAAGAATTAAATTTCAATAAACACAATAATTGAATTTTAAACTATTTTCTTTTCGAATTACATATTTTATCAAAAGCAGATATTTGTTGCCAGATATTTGAATGCTTTTCTATCCAAATAAACAGATAAAATGAATTCAAATAAAATTCCACTGATAAATAAATAAAAATAGAGTCTTGCGACAGTTAAATATATTTTCATACATAAATAACAATTAAAACACTGAAACACATTGAATTAATTTCACTTCGTAATCAAACACTCAGATTGATCAATACAAAATAATCTTTAAAAAATTCACTTTAAGTACAGCTTTCAATTCCACGTCGTCTCAAATATTAATGTTCATTGAAGTATTTCATTAAAATAAGGCATCTGATCATCCTAAAAATGTGAATTTTGTAAAAAGTTGAAAATTTTTTCCCGATTTTATTCTATAGGCCATTTATTATTAGCTTTATTAAAATACCAAGTTTATTATTTTCCGTTAACTAAAACATAAACTACAAGACTTTCAGTAAAAGAAGATGCTGTAACTTTAAGCAAGATATCATACTCTAAAACGTATTTTACATGAAATGTGTTTGTTTGAAAATGCTTAAACGGGCTAGCGATTCCTAAAAATGTTTTGAAAATAATTAACTGAAATTTATTCTGTTTGTTCTGTATACTAGTAGAAGGGTTTTTGTAAGATTCGCCGGACTGAAAAAAAAAACTATATAGGTGGCTCTGACATCGGAATAAGGAGAGATAGAACTGGACAAAAATGGCGGAGAAAAAGAAAATGGCGACTACGACCTGTAACATGACGAACTAAAATGGCGTGAAACAACAGCTTAATGTTTGCATTAATGAATTTTAAGTATTGTGTTAATTGCGTGTGCTGTGTAACTGTTAAAAATAAATAAAATCTTTAGCCACTAAAGATGGATTGATTAATTGCGTATCAGGTAGTGAATGAAATTTTCTGAGTTGAACTAAGAACCTACAGCGGACAAGAAGAACAGAATTGTTTTAATCTTCAGATTTATCAATCATTGTTCTATTACAAAATTTACAGCCCCTTATGTGAATATTATCACTGTTATTTTAAGCAATTTCATATAATAACTAAGATAAAAAGTGCTCTAGTTTTTGTAAAAATTAAAATATTTCTTATCCTGAAAGTCATTTTAAAATGATTAACATAGTAACACATCTGTTGAAAATTTGCTTATAAAATTTTGCCAAAAAATGGGACTCGTTTATGTAATTTTTTGTCAATTTTTACCCATTTTAGTAAAAATAACTTCTTTTTCTCTTTTTAATTTTAGCATATTTTTCTTTAAATGTATTAAACAAATCTAAAAACCATAAAAAAAATTCCCATTCCTCCATTGTTTTTAAAAAAAGTACTCGAAAGTTGCCGGATACCTTAAAGAGGAGAAATGTAAAATTATTTAAAGAGTATCTTAAAAAATATATTTTAACATTACAATTTCTTAGGCTTTGCACTCAATGACAGATTAGTAAGAGAATTGGGTGAAACTTTATCCCTTCACACATTATCCATTGAGAACGTTTCGCACATTTAATAATGCATTACGGTAAACTTGTTGGGTACATTTATAGTTTAGAATGAAAAAGTTTTTTGACAAACTCCACCTGACCGAGGTAAATCATGAGGTTGATTTATTACAGTACTGAGTAGCAATAGCAGCATGTAGAATGCAAGCATTATTTTCAACTTTTACGGTTGTTCAAAAAGGGAAGAGGGTCATCCATTACCCTGTCTCCATTCCCCGGCAGTTTTTGATAAAAATGATCGATAATTCTATTCCTTTCACTTAATTGAGTTATATAATTCTAGTGGTGATAAAAGGGATTTTACGTGAAGTGTTTTCTTTATCTTTGCTCATAAGAGGTATTTTCTTTCTCATGTTGTCTTTCGAATGAGGAATTGCGTCTTGGGAATCAAATCAAGGGAATTTTGGAAATAAATTATGGTTTTTAATAGTAGTAAAAATTTCTCCAGTTTTAAAAGTGTTACAATTTTGTTCAAAGTTTAGAAATGGTGCATGAGTTGTAGATGTAAATTGTGTGTGTGTTATTGGATGTAAAGATACATAAATAAAAAATAAAACTTGCTGGTTGGCTTAGTTTGTTAGGTGTACGTCTAAGTTTGCGGGTTCGTCTCCGGCTTTAGTCGGTGAATTTTCATGATAAAATTTGATCCATGTCGTATGATTATGCGGTATGTAAAAGATCGCTTGAGTCAATGTTTGTCTTGGGTACTCTTGGAAAATCAAAATTTGTCACACAATTTCACATTGGCAGAGCTCCTGTGCCTCACTCTCAAAAGGAAACTGGGTGGCAAAATTACATCGTGACAATTGGTATTCACCTATATGGTGTCACACTAAAAAGTTATACAATCTCCTAGGTCTGTAATCCACTACCAATCCGCAACCCCATTTGAGAGGGAAAAAAATTTAAAAGATGAAATCATTCGTACGGAAAATCATTCAAAAAATTCAAATTTAAAAAAAAAAGTTCCCTTAGACATTTTTAGGACCATTTCATACTAGGCAACTAGTGCCGCTCATAACTGAAAGAGCAGACATTCAGTAGCTAGTTTTGAATGGATATTGTCTGGGTCACAATTCTCACCTGGTCAGCTGCCCCTCCCTGATCTGACATTCCTTTAAGCAATTGAAAAAAAAACACGTTCTCTTCCCCACTAATTTACTCGACACAATGATTTTACGGTAGCTACGCTCTTTACTATTTGCTTCTTGTGCTTTAAAAATGAAAAGAGCTTTTTATTGCTTTTTAAAGGAGTACTGACGAGCCCAGTAATCAATTTTCTGTCAGGCTTGTTTCCACGAGTAAATGATTTCCATAAGAGGTGTGATAACAAAAAAAAGAGTCGCAAAATTTAGCAATGAAATATTAATTTTTTTTTGTATACAAGTCTAAAATAGTGTTTTAATCTAAAATCAAGTAAATAGAGAAAAACCTGTTAAGAAACTGAATTTTAAATTAAACGAATTATATCAAAATTTAAAATAATAAATTTCAATATATTTTTCATCGACCAGTGACTGGGGTTGCCTAGTGGTAAAGGTCACAGACTCAAGGTCAAAGTCCTGGTGCCTCTGAAGTCCTGCCGTATAAAGGGGCTTATGTAGGTTAAATCTGGCATGGATCAAGTGACCGTGGTAGCCTAGTGATCAAGGTCACCTACTCAAGACAGATTTGCCATGAGTTAGGACCCAGAACCTTTAGACTCGCAGTGTAGGGGGCCGAAGCACGTTAATCCTAGAATGTTACCCATTCGTCCAGAAGACTACATCTATAACAAATAACCTTGTACTCCCCCCCCCCCAAAGCATGAAATGTAATGTACTACTCAGTACCTTCATATAACCTTGGCTACTACAGATAATGATTTTCTTTTTCTCAAAATATTTTCACGAGTAGTATTTTTAGATCAATGTTAGTCTGAGAGACGAATGGGTAGTAGTAATGTTTGGAATTGGAAAGCTGTCTTAGTTTTTTTCCTGCGTTGTCGGGACGATGTCAAAACGTTTTCGTGGAGAAAACTTTTGGGGCTATCCGTGAATTATTAAAAGAGATGAGGGATGATGAAAATTTTATTTCTGAGAATGAATCGGAAAGCTGACAAACTTCTGAAGATTCCAATGAATTTCACAGTTGCTGGAACTATTCGGGAAAACAGACAAGAAATTCCTTCTGAACTCTTAGAATCGCGATCTCGAAGTGTAGGAACTTCTATGCTTTGTTTTGACCAAGCTATATAAAATTCTTTTATCGTATAAAACAATACAAAACACTTGCGTTGTTCTTCTAACTACATTCCAAGGGAAAGCGAATATAAATAAAGAAAGTAGAAAACCGGAAATAATTGAATTTTACAATGCAACAAAAATGAGCATTAGAGACATTAGATCAGGTGTAACAACATGCCATGTAGTTGAAAAAACACGTTGACGGCCTTTAGGCATATTTTATGGCATGATAAATATGTCTATTAAATGCACATGTTACATATGTGCATAATATGGCTCGCAAATCAAAAAGAATTATCTGGAAGAAAGTTTGCGGTAAAGCTAAGGGAAGATCTCCTTGAGCAATGGATGGAAAATCGTCTAAATTTAGCAACTTTACCCCGATCAACAAGGGCAATCATTTTTGAACTTATGAAATCGGAGCAGAACAATGAACCACCTGAACAATCGAAAACTAAAAAAAAAAAAAAAAAAATTCTGCTTTTTGCCCATGTAATTGATGTAGAATGAAACGCAAATTTTGTTTATTATGTTCTATATTATGTGCTTAAGGATAACTTCAAAAAATGTATACAAATTTTGCTTTCTTGTTTACGTGAAGATTGGATGTGATGTGAAACCATCTATAGGTAGTGCAATTTTTATGTTGTTAATTATTAAATTATGTTTTAAGCATGCAAAAATGCAGGTCGTCTGGGAGACGAATGGGTACTATTCCCGTGAGTTTTTCAAAGGGTAGCATTTTAGGGTTAAATCTGTTGAGAGCTTAAACGTCCTCCTATGGTGGGGTAGAATTTAGGAGAGCAGGTGTCAACTCAGATGTCGTCCTCGTTACTTGACCATAGTTTAAAATGACAAGGTCCTTCGCCAAAAGCCCTCGAGTTGCTGAATAGCGTGACGTTACTACTCAGTCTCACACTGGACTTCCTTTATTGATTTAAACCCTTTTTATTTATTCATACACACACACACACACATTTTTGTCTTTCTCTATAAATAGTAATAGTAATAATAATTAAATATGATTAAACAACTATTAATTTCATTGGCAGAACTTGAATAATTGTATAGAATTCTCAATACTTTTAACTCTTGGAGAAATAATTGAATGGATTTTTCAAAAATATCTGTTAGATAAAATTTATTTGTTACAGTTTGTCAACATATTCTCCTTCTCCAATCATTATTCAAGAAAATTTTGAAAGGGACTATAAGAAAGTTCAAATAAAAATTGGATATGAATCGTGAATCTATTCATGTTTATAAAATAATGGTGAAAAATTTTACTTTAAAAATGTTTTTCTTAAAATCCTGATTTTACTTTTCCTTTTATTTCATAATATGTAGAAGTTGAAAATCACTTATAAAAAAAGTAGTTTTCACTTTATTTATTCATTTCCTTAGAAAAGACACTTAAGTCTTAAAGTAAACTGTTTTTGAGGAAAAAAGCACTAAGTAATGTTTCTTACTTGCTCTTTTTTCTATATTTTCGAGTTAATGAAGTAAAAAGAATACCTCATTATTTCTTGAGTTATGGTCCTAATATGCAGTAAATGTAATAAAAAATAATGCCCCCTCTCCCTTTCTTTCAACACAATTTTTGGAGAAAAAAAGGCATTGATAAAATAAAGTGAGTCAGTTTTACTTTAAATAGGTAAAAAAAGAGTAAAAAAACTTAAGTAAATACTTGACATTATTTTCATTAACTTAAAACATTTCTTTCATAATTATTATTCTCAAAATGTTGACTTAAAACACACTTTTTCCTAGATATCTCAATCAAATTAGAAAATTAACAGGTATTTAGCTTTTAAGTAAATATTTTTAAATATTAATTTTTGAAGAAATAATCTTTAACATTTAACTTTTTATTTTCCCTAATTGTGAAAGCTGATTAAAAATTTGTTTTTACTGAGTATTTTAAAAGAATGTAATTCTGTGAAATCTTATTTACATCAGAAATTTTAGTTTTATATTCGTTTTGTTAACTAAAATATTTATACTAGCTGTATTATTTAATAACTAAGACGTCATGAAATATAAGTGTAATCTAACAGGTTGCAATGTTCCTTCGGGGACACACACACACACACACACACACACACACACACACACACACACACCACACACACACACACACACACACACACACACACACACACACACAACGAAATTAAGCTTGCAGCTTTAATAAAAAATTACAATTAGGGCAACACCTTGAAACTGAGTTGGCTAACTTTTGAAATGAAACACCAAAACTTTTCAATTATTAACCTAAGCTTTGGGAGATGAAACTTTGTTTCGTGGATATGTGTTTGAATGTAGAGGTTTTCAAGGGGAAGGATCTTGTTGGAAGATGATGAACCTGCTGGGCACCTAAGGTCTGCGATTATAGACCAAAACAATGCTAAATTCGTGATATGAGTGGGTTCTCACTCACTTCAGTGGCCAGACAGTTAATCAACACTACTACATTGAAGTACTAAAAAGACTTCGTGAAAAAATTAGGAAAGAAAGGCCAGGATAAGGGAGTGAGGTATGACTGTTGCACCAAGACAATACATCCGCTTAGACGGCTTTATCTGTCCATTTGACCAGCAAAAACATTACTTTGATGAGGCCTCCTCTTTATTTCTATGATCTGATTCCATGCGAAATTTTTTCCTACAGTAAAGTCTTGCTTAAATTCACCATAGTTTTCCTCAGTTGAAGAGGTTCAGGCAAAAACGGAGAGTCTCCTGAAAGGTCTTCCAAAAACAGAACTGTTACCAACAACCGCAGCACCGAATGGTTAAGTTTGTGAATGCTGAAGAGGCGCACATTGAAGGTGATACTATCACAAAGAACTGATTCTGTAAGTATACAATGGTTTATTGGACCAGTAACTTTTTTTGTGTCACACTTCGTATTTGGTAACGTGTATAAAGGAAATACTTCTGTCATACATTTTATCTAAACCTTGCAAAATTTCAGAGCTTGCTGAAAATCATTAAGAAATAAATGTCTTTTCATTAACCTCACCTTACAACAACTATTTATAGAAGGGAAACTTCTGAAGTTATTCATCATTAATTCCTCGAATTAATGACAAAAGGTACATGCTGAAGCACATGGAGCATTTTTCAAATTGTTACATCAATATACAAATTCAAGTTTATGAAATTAAGTCAAAATTCTCTTACACTGAATCATACAAATTTATTTGGTGAACAATTAAATGAAATATTAAGGGGGTATTCGTAAAAGAAATCCGGATACCATAAGTGGGTGAAATGCTTTTCTTTTCTAATAAACTACGCAATAATAATAAAGAATATAATCCAAAAAGTCATTTTTGATTAAATTAATCAAAACACTCTACTGTAATTTAATATTTCAGTTTCGAAAATTTATTGCTCAAAGATTTATACTTTTTCCCAAGGATTTGCAACAGCTTCATTTACAGTTTGAACATACTAAAAAATATACAAAATACAAATATATTCATATCAATATACATTTGTACTTCATTATTATTCATTAGTTATTATTAGCGGAATAGAATAATCGTTAATCCAATTTATTCATTGCTCCAAAAATTTGACTTAAAATTTTTAAACAAAAAGTATGAAATTAACAATATAATGCATATTTCTGAACGCTTTATTAAAAATATATATTTCTTTTTCAAGTTTAGCATGGTTTCTAGATAGGTCTTGGAAGAATTGATTTACGCCAAATCAAAATATTTGTCTAATAAATTAAATTCATGTACGTTTTGAAAAATGCTATTTTTCAAAGTCTCTTTCTCTAGTTATATAAAAATTTGCTTTTATGTGTTTGAAATGTGCATATTTTTTAATAAAAGAAAATTATAAAATCGTTTATAACCTGCCTACATATTTGTAGTAATCGGTGAAATTCTAACATACAAGTAATCCTCAAGAAACATAAAACCTATTTTCACTCATCTTAATTTATTCTCTGTTATTCAATACAAATCCAACATTCAAATGGTAATTTTATTGATTTTCCATTACTGTGTAAAAAAGTAGAATTTAGAACATAAATCCAATTGAATCCTTAAAGCGAAAAAGAAACAAAAACGTTGCTTGTAGCTTTTTTTTCGTGCAAAGTGATTTATTGTATCTTGTCTTTTCTTATGAATACTAACATTTTGCTTTATTTAAACAGAAATTAACTAAATTTTGGGTTATTATGATTTAAAAAATTACTTGTTACATGATTGCTAGTGTAATACTGATTAAAATATTTTATTCGATTAACATTGAAGAAAACAAAGTTACAAGTATATATATATACATATCAATAGATAGATAAATATAACAACTGTCCGAGGTTTTTATATTATAATTAATTATTATGCGGATTTTGTAACATATAAGGAATATCTCTATTGATGATTTTTAACATCTTCCCTTTTTAGGGGGGCAACAAACTAACACAAACAAAGAACAAAAGATGATGAATACTAGCTAGCGTAATATTATGCATACAAATAGAGGCCGGGAAATTTTCCCTGAAAGAGAGGTATGAATACAAAACGGCAACCGGAAGTTCAAAAACTCACATGACTTCCGAGGACGCCTCTTCTGAATTTTTTTGCAATATAATCGAAAACTTTTAGTTACCAATAGTTTTAAAAAAACAGTATATAGTCATACACTGTCATGAAATACCCAGCGAAGCGTTTGAAAAGCAACTAGTAACAATCTAATATTACTAGAAGGTTCAATTCTTTTATCCTTTCAGATTTTCTTCAAGAATAAGTGTTCGTGTTAAAAAGTTTTATTTAAATTTTTTTTGTCCGTTTTTATTTTTAAATAATATTTTAGAATGTAAAATGTATTTATTCAAGAAAAAATAAACATGTTAATGTTTATAATAAGTTTTTCAAGATATGAAGACATAAATATATTTTAAGTGTAAAAGTTAACTGAGAAGAAATTTGTGAATATTTTTTAAAAGAAAAAAGATATTGCAATTTTAAATTATCCAATTTGGAGGACATTTTGGAAAGTTTTAAATATATTTGTGTACGAATACATTGATATCAAATTGCAACTCCATTTACATTTACACAACTACCAGTAAATTCAGTCTATTTAATTATTTGAAGACTTTGAATTATAAAATGTAAGGAATGTTGCAGAATAAAAATTATTTTGTAGAAACATTTCTTCACCATATAAACAAAACATTTTTATTCTACCAAAACAACTCAAATTTTTACTCGTGTTTCCTTTCCAAAAAAAAAGGGAAACATTTTATAAAAAATAAACATGGCTTCGGACAGGATTTAATATTTGCTCATGTTGAACTTTTTTTTTCTCGAAACAGTTCGGGAGAAAACAAAGTCAACAAACAAGTTTATCACAGGAAGGATTTCACTTTTAAAAAAAAACATTCTGGTTCAGTCACAGAATAAATACAAAGTATGTCATATTAACTTTCTAGCATAAAAATTGTTATTCTTTTAATAAGTTTGTTAGGAAAATAATTTACAACAAAATATCTTTTAAATCAGAAATTTCAATCTAAAAACTTTCGTCAAGTTAAAAAAATTGCTTTTTATATCATGTTTTTTTTTTTTCGTATTTCGGTTATGTTTTATTGGGATAATATGAGCATGCAGCAATTAAATTTTATGTATTTTTTTCGATTACTACTATAGTTCCTATATTCTCCCTAAATATATTTATATATCTTGTTCACAAAACTTCAATCGTTAATAAGATACTTTTTATTCATCCACTCAAGTTCAAATACATTTTGTAAAACTTGTTGCGGAAGACGCTTGATGTTAACACAGTTTTTTTAAAATTTATTTCATTACTTAAATTTAATTAATTAATTTTAGTTTTACAATGAAGAAATTTTTTTTGCCACTTAATACTGCAAATTTGTCTATGTATATACATATTTATATTAATCGTAGTTATTTAATAAAAAGTAACTAAAATAAAAAAAATTTGTTGACCTAAATTTTTTTTGTATTACTTGTTAAACAGTTAATTCTAGTATAAATCTTATTTTCTAATTTATAAGTACTTATAAATACTTTAAACATTAAGTACAAAGTATCCAGCGCCTCGAAAAGTTTTTTACAAAATTGTTTAAATATATATATATTTTTAAATTAAGAATCAGATAGATAAATATAAAAAAATTCACTTTGCATACAATGAATGATTAATTTTATTTTGAAGTAAATAAATAATTACATTTTTTAGCCAAAACCATTATTTGACAGTAGTATCCACTAATGTCTTCATATTCTGAGAAGTTTTCATGTAGATTTAAAATATGTTTCCAATGACTATATATATATATATATGTAAAAGTCGATGGCCGTTAGAATGGATTTCTTTATATGGAATTGATGCAGCAGTCTTGAGGTTAATCTTGTTTATTGTACACTGAACATGAAGACACACGGATAGACAGAATCACAAATAAACACACACAACACAAACGCAAAGCACAAAACAAGCTGCAGCTGACTACATGTTGAAGCAGACAAATACAGAAGCGAAATAGCGTTGGTTTCTAGAAATTTCAGTATTTATAGGCAGCTTAAATCACATTATTAGAGTGGGTGGATAGGTGTAGTTTAAAATCCTCTCGTTAGGCGGCTGTTTAACTTATTACTAAAACGTTGGTCCTGAAGGGGTGGACCAAAGGCACTTAAAAGTTATTAAAAATAATTCATGGTTATTATTACATTTCCCCCCTCCGCAAGACGCGTATGTCCACCAGGGCCCTTGGTCAAAACCCGTATCATACAGAGATATTAAGTACAAAATTAAATTTTTAAATTAACATTATTTAAAAAGAATTTCCCTTCACTTATTCGAAATTTAAATTGTGTAAAAATTTTGAAACAACCATCCACCACCCTATTACTTTTGGCTATGAATTCAAAAATATTAATTCCTAAGATACAGAAAATAATTTCTTAAAAATTTATCTAAAATTGTATATAAGAGCACTGAGAGTAAAAACAGGCTGAAAAGAAACAAATTAAGAGATTGACTTACGCCTTACACAATCTTTAAGACAAGTTTTACATCTTATCGTGTATATGCTGCACAATAACTTCAAAAACAAATATCCCAAGACTAGAAAGTGCAAGTCGAACAAAGAGATTTTTTTAAAACTATTTTATAACTTTCTTTTATTTATTACTTTTATTATAACAAAGGTATAAGTTTGGAGGCAATAGTATTTGATAATCAAAGGTGTATTTCCTTTGAGGGTACTCACTATGCACAATTCTTACAAAACCCTTATTATTTCTTATTTATAAGAAAAATTCTATATTTATTCTTTTTATCTTTTTCTTTCTTTATAAGTTTGGAGGCAATAGTATTTGACAATCAAAGGTGTATTTCCTTTGAGGTACTCACTATGCACAATTCTTACAAAACCCTTATTATTTCTTATTTCTTCAAAATGTAAACATTTGCTTATTTATATTTATTTATTTATTAATATTTTCTCAGCCTAAGTGCTTTCAGAATCATTATTATTTCAAACACATTAAAGTTGTTGATTTTTATATCAAATAAATTGTATCATTCTAAAAAAGAGTAAATCTAATAGTAACCAAAAATTCTTAAAACCACATTAAATATATCAAATAGTATCAACATAAATTCTTAAAATAAAAATATCGAAACTTTTGCATTAATTCAGTAAAACACTTAAAAACACTGTAAAGTTATCAATTCTCAAATTCAATATAAAATTCAGATATACTCATTATGAAATATATGCATTTTATCTTCAAAACAAAATAGAGCACAAAGTAAATTTAACCTGAAACTTCAAAAGGTAAAACCCGAGATCCCTGGAAACTTTTTTAAAAAGGTAAGTTTATAATAATAAGACTCACATACGGTGGAGTTGACTGCCCAATCAATTAATTTAACTATAATCGAAAAATAGAAATAATTTGTTACGCATATATTGAAAAAACATTAGAATAAACCATAATAACAGTACAATGGTGGTAGGGACCAAAGAACATAATAAAAATAAACGATGGGGGTAAGACCCATAATGTTGGAAAAAAAACTGGGGTAGAACCAGACACCTATAAGAAAAACTGCTGGGGTAAAACCAGGCTTTAAATAAAAAAAAAACTATATTGGTACCACTACCCCATAGTTCACCATTTCATATGAAAAACTTTAAAACATTAATTTCTTCCAAATATCCAAACCATACATTAAAATCATTGTAAGATTCTGGATCAAAACAGATTATTAGAAATAACACTTTTTAAATTTGCTTTCAAATTATTACGCATACTCATTACAATAATTCAATACATTTTAAGATAAATTATTAAAAACCAATAATATGAAAACATACACTCAATTTAGAATTTCCAGATAATTTCAAATGACAGAACAAAAATGCATGATTAATCGTATCCATTCATTCTTCAATTTGCTTTAATAGACTAATCAAAAATCGCTGAGTGCATCATTTAACCTTTACGTTTTAAAACATTCACTTGTAGCACTAAAGATGTAATCCAATCTGGCTTTCAACACATTGATAATAAAAACTTTTTCTTCTTTCACAAGCTCGCGCACTTTGAAAATGATTTTTGAAGTGAAAACTTCTGTAGCGACGTTGGGCACTTTTTGGTAGGGGAAAATCTTATGGGTTCGCATCACCGACATGCTCTAACTGGCGCATGCGCAGTGTGCTGTTCGTCTCAAGACACTTTTTGAATAGGTGAAATCTCGTGCGTTCGCGTCATCGACATGTTTATAGCAGTATATCTGTAGCTGTACAGCTGACGTATAGTGCTGTGTTTATCTTATAAGTGAAATTCAATGGATTTTGTGAAAAGTCCAATGTGACTGCGCTCGTTGCGATTCCGATAATGGGCAATACATATTAATGGTTGCCGTTTATATTTCTCCTGGAAAATCTATGAGACATATACAACAATTTTTATTCGAAAATTTAATGATTTATACAAAAGACGGTTCTGAAATACTCGAAAAAAGATTTGGCGAAAAATATCATAATGTACCGATGATTTTAAGTGCAGACTTCAATATTAACTTTGCAGATGATAAAAAACCACCACTTATTGAATTTCTAAATGAAACACTTAATTTAAATATGTCCAATGATCGAAAACACAATACTATAAAATATTAAACGACGTTCGATGCTGTTTTTACGCGATACTTGGATATATTTGAATCAAACACTTTCCTTTCTTACTTTAGTTACCATAAGCCTATTGTATCTTTTTTAGAACGAAATGAAATAATTGAAAGTACAAAAAGTCTACGTATTATTGAAATTGATGATGACAATGATGCAAACAATTAAAATAATGTTAAAAACCAAGTACATTGAAATTTAAGTAAATACAAATACTATCCATAAATAATATGATTGTATATTAATTGTTATTTCCATTGAATTGTATTTATAGTTGTCATGATCTAGTGCAGCCCGTAACATATTTGAATAATAAAAAACAATATAAACATGCATTTAGTTGTTGGTAGGAGTGTCAATAGATTTGAAAACCAGATTGATGTTGATAATTTTAATTCAAACATTATGAAATTTCAAAATTAAAGTTCTAAGTTTTCACTTCTATCGGCAGTCTCTATAACTGCCAATTTTTTTTTCTTTTTTACATATTCCCACACCAAATTTGAGGCTTTTGCACTGTGCAGAAAAAAAGGGAATTTCCCGTTTTTGACGAATGGAACACTTTTTCACATCTCACGATAAATGGGCAAATCCACAGATTTTTTTCTTTTTCATTGGAAGACAGAACTAAGGATCGAATTGTAGAATGATTTTTTTTAAACATATGTTTGCTGATGATATAAATTTTTTGTTCACGTTTTCTTCTGTTTGCGTTGTACCTTTCGACGTTGCATTTGGAAAACGGAACTGTTACACTATTATACAGTCATTTTGGTAATCCTGTCAGGGCGTGGCAAGGAAGATACTTTTAATTTCTTTCCCACGCAGGAAAATATCCTTCCGACTAATGAAATAAGACGATGACGTTGGAATGGACTTCTTTATATGGGATTGATGTGGCAGTCTTGAGGTTAATCTTGTTTATTGTACACTGAACATGAAAACACACGGATAGACAGAATCACAATTAAACACACACAACACAAACACAAAGCACAAAACAAGCTGCAGCCGACTACATGTTGAAGCAGACAAATACAGAAGCGAAGTACCGTTGGTATCCAGGAATTTCAGTATTTATAGGCAGCTTAAATCACATTATCTGAGTGGGTGGATAGGTGTAGTTTAAAATCCTCTCGTTAGACGGCTGGTTCACTTATTACTAAAACGTTGGTCCTGAAGGGATGGACCAAAGGTAATTAAAAGTTATTAAGAATAATTAATGGGGATTATTACATACATATATATATATATAATAAGTTTATATATATATATATAAGAATAAGTTTCAATGTTTACATTTACGCACACTTTTTGCAAGTTTATTTATACTAAGAGTACGTATTTAGGCATTAAATAAATAATAAGTAAAGTTAACATTCAACAAATATCTAGGATATCATTAATTGAAAAGTTATTAGTTAATTTTATGCGTTTCTGTTCATTAAAGAATTTTTTAAAAAAACTTGTTTTAAAATATTTGAAAAGACAGACATATTTTTAGTGAAGAAGAAGTAAAGAAGTTTTATGAAAAGATTAATTGAAAATAGACTATGGAGGGGTGTACCACCTGTCCACCAAACTGAGAACCAACTATTATTGTACAAATTATACAAATGTTCCTACTCCTTGCTCAAATTATAAAACTGTAATTTATGTGTGTTATATAGTTCTATTTGTCTCAATATACAGTAAGCAGGAGAAAGAATTTCATGTCTTCTTTTATACCTTCTTCTCTGTATTTTAAATGAAAATTGTGCGTTATTGCCATTTTGTAACCCTAATATTGAACAAAAACTACTTTTTTCCATTATTGCATTATTGTTGTGAGATAAACAAATAACATTATTACGAAAATCTATTTTTATATAAAAAGGAAAATTTTCATTTATAGTTTTGAAAATTTTTTTCAATAAAGTGAATTTTATCACACATATATAATTATATAAAATCTATTTCCCTATATTATATACATATATAAAGGTACTGGTTTTAGACTTATGATTTCCAATAATAATAAAATTATCAAAAATCAGTTATATAATGATATTGAGCAATTCATTTACGAAATTGCTATTAAATATGGTATGCCTATAGAGGCATTCACAGAGTTTAAATGTAACATTACACAACAGATTAATAAATATAACTTTAGTACAGATAATAAAATCTTTTTTTAATGATATTAAAAATCAAATTAAAAAATTACAAAATAAATTTTTTATAGTTTATATTGATAAAGTGCCTAGAAATTTTGCCTTCATTTGTAAATACTATTATAGTTTAATGCTCAACAAACATTTTGAAAATAATACAGCTTTTATTAGGTCATCAATTTCTGATAGAGAAATAAGTAATCGAATTTTGGCTTTTCATAAACGATTAAAAATACAAATTAATAATAATTTTAAATTTCCACATGTATTTCTTACTCCTAAATTTCATAAAGATCCAGTAAAGTTTAGAACAGTTACTAATGGTTTTAATACATATATCAGCAAATCAGGCAAAATTCTACATGAAATGTTACAAGATACAATAAATAATCTAAAAACTTCAGCCATTCTTAAAAATAGTACAGAACTTATTGCACAAATTAAAGATAAAAAGATATTTTCAGTATTCAGTTTAGATTTTCAAGATCTTTTTAACTCAATTAATATTGATGATATGATAAAAACACTAGTAAAATTACATAAAGATAATTTGTTTAAAAATGTCAAATATGATAGATTTGGTTCTCTACTTAGGTTAGTTCTAAAAGAGAATTATGTTTATCATAATGGTAATTATTATCAACAGATTAAGGGTATACCACAAGGTGGCCCAGCAAGCAACTGTCTTGCCAATTTATATTTACATTATTTTGAAAATAGTTTCACAGACAACTTAACTTTTTTCGTTATATAGATAATATAATAATTTTTGGCAAGCAAGACAACTTTAAACCTAATATTAATTTTTATCCACAATATCTTAATTTAATACAGACAAACAGTAACAGTTATGAAGCAAATTTTCTTGATATAGAAATTAAATTAAAAGATTATAAAATAGTTACTAATATTTATGATAAACGAGAAGACTTTAATTTCAATATTATAAAAGTACCGCATTGGGAGAGTAATGTGCATGTATCTATATTCAGAAATATTGTTCTTAATTATACACTACGCAATAAATTTCTAGTTTCTAATAAATCAGAAAAAATAAAAAAATTATATACATTTTACTAAATACTGTTTAATTCAAAACTACCCAATTAATTTTATTAATAGATATTTAAATAAAGAAATTCTAAATAGTATGGCTTAAATTTCCATAGTTTTAAAAGGTTTATATTATAGATTTATTATTCTTCCTAGTTAGTTTTAAATACCCCCAGTTTCTAGTTTTAGATAAAATTACTTTTTAAAAATTTATTATACTTTTAAATCATATTAAGAGTCTCTAAGATAATGACAGTGTGTTTACAATTCTTATTTTAGTATTTCTACTCTTTTCATACTTTTACTAAGTGCTATTTTTCAGCCTTTGCTTTGTTTTGAAATTGTATTTGGGTCCAGAATCTGGCAATAACTTGTTTATTGTACTCAGATTTAGCGCGGGCTCTGCATTTCAGTATGCAATTTTTGGGTAAGTTACCTTTTCCTTATAATGGATTTAGATTTCCTATCCATTATTTCCAATTGGTATTTGCTCGGTATTATTAACAAAAAAGGGGGAAGGTTGGCTGGCCAAAAAACATGTTCAACCCCACTTTTATACAGAAAATTTTTTTTAAGGAAAATTTTATGTATACAAGCTGTCCTAAGTCAGCAATGTTGATAATACTGAAGCATTCATTCTTTTATATTTTACTCTGTTATTTCAAATTTTCATATCTCCTTCTAAATTCTGTTGTCTTGTTATCTAGCAATTGTTATTCTTTTAAGTATTAATCATGTTAATTCATCTCTCTCTTGTAGAGAAATTTTGATTATATATATATATATAACTTATATTACATATATATTTATATGACTTACAAAAACGGAGAAATAACCTCATTTTCTAAGAGTAATTTTTGGCGTAGCTACGTCTAATAAGAAGGGATGATATTCTTTCTATTCTATTCCTGTTAAAATACAAAGAAAACAGGAATTGTTTTTCTAGAGTAACTGGTTTAGTTGTGCAAATAAAATAAGGCAGTGGATTAGAACAGATGAGCAGAGTAACCCCACAAGGATCACGAATGTGTTTGGACTCTTTCTTTTTTTATGAGATAAAAGAAAAAGAACTCAAAAAGGGAACTTGTTTCTGAAAATAAGAAAACAATTATCTTATTATTGGAATGTACAGGTAACGGAAAACCATTCAAATATTACAAAAGAAACAGTGATGAAATTATATATGTGTGTGGGAAGTACATATTTTATTATTTCAAACTTAAAAAAATAAAACCTGAATTAAAGTGTTTAAAATAAATTTCTAATTTCAGAATCTTAGAATAAATGATTCAAACCAATTAGATTTCTAAAGTATTAAAAATGTAATTATTATGAGGAAGTAACTTATATTTCAAATAAAATTAAGAACGTACTCTGAAGGGCTCCTATCAAGCTATTGGCAAGCTATTATCAAAACTCAGATGTTGTGCAGAGAGAGAGAGAGAGAGTTATGTTAACATCGTAGTATAAATCAACAAGACAGCTGAGGGCAACGGTATTACTAATTTCATACCTGGGTCAAGGGACAAAGATAACACCCAAGCTTCCCCCTCTCGAAACTACTTCATCGCACAAACGGGAGGGCTTTGAAATCAACAGATTTAGTGTGTGTGTGCCCTCCCTCCACACGGCCGGGTCATCATTGGCACCAGAACTCAAACCCACGACATACCATCCATGAGACGTTATGCAGAACCCATGAGAAATGCAGTTAATGCTACTTTGCGGTATAATATATCATTCGAGGGTTGGTCAGAAAAAAAGGCAACAAGTCGAATAAAGTAATATTTATTAACAATAAACAGAAAATGCAAGAGTGAGTTAAGAAGCACACGGGCCTATCACATTTCGATATAATCGCGAAGTCTACTTAGGCACTTCCAGCTCTCGGCGGATGTTTTCACAACACATCAGAAACGATATGCTGCACGTTACCACAGCTCAGTCCCAGCTCTGATGAGATTTCACTCAGACTCCTAGATCATTTTGAATCATATCTTCAATTCGTGCCGTGTTGATTTCTGTCGTTGAAGAACTTGGCCCGCCGCTCCCTACCATATTGTGGTTTTCGACATCGTGTCTGCCTGATTGAAAAGAGTGGCATCATTTCGGTACATGTTTTCTGTCAATTGCTTCTTCACTATAAACTTCTACGATTTGACTATGAATGTCAGATACGGACTCATTCTTTGCCCATAAAAATTGAATCACAGCTCGCACTTCCAAACGAGATCAATATCCTAAGCTCTTGCCATTTGAGTCTTCCTGAACCCTCTGGGATCTTTCACTACCTACCCGAAAACCAGCTGTATGACAAATAGCACCATTTGTCTCCACTCTGGGGAAACAAAATTTATCTAAAATATGTAGTTTTCAAATGCTGCAGCTTGTAACCTTTTTTTTTCTGATCATCCCTCATACGATCACCGTCAATAATATTTTAAGTACCAATATATGAAATATTTAAATTGTTCCAGTTTGTGGTGACATCTAAGTGCCTAAATATATTTTGAATGGAATTAAATTACGTAAATGATCCTCATTATTATTTAAAGTTTAAGAGAAAACATAACCGTACGTTCAGAGAGCATTGCAATGAATGATGGAGTTTTCAAATAAAATATTGAGACTTATATAAATGTCCGCAAAAAATTCGTAATACAACAATAAATTCTTCTCTTTTCAGCAAACATTCAAAAATACTTCCTAATTCTGAAGGCTCTCAAAGTTAGTCAAAGAAAAAGAAATTGGATAAGCAATAAAAGAAGGAATTAATTATGTTGAAGATTTCTCAAAGCTTTTTCTAACGTAACTAAAATCAATATAGATTTATTAGTTTTCCTTATTAATAGAATTCGGAATGTGGTTATAGTAAAATTAGGGGCATGTAATTAATGTCTTTCATTTCATTAACATTTTACTTATTTACTTTTCATTACATAAGAGAAATTAATTTCGATTTTGCTTCCCAAAATCTAACCCTCTTAAGATCCAATAATATTATTTGTAAGAATAAAATTTGTATTTTTCTTTATTCACTTTATTGCCATCGAAATCTTTAAGCTGATCCTCAGGTTTATTTTTCATGGTGGGGTGAAGAATTTAAAATGTGATAAAGATGTTATTTTGATAACCGTGGAATTTTCGAATTTTTTTAATGCAAATTTGTTCTAATGCAGTTTTAAAAAATGTACCTGGAAAATAGAGAATGGAATAGATTTCACTCAATCTGTTGTTATTTCTTTAAATATTCAATAATTTAAGATGGACTTTTTATTGTTTTTTCACAAAAACATAAAATTTTTTTTTAAAAAAAAAAGCACATATAATGTAGTCAGAACTATGCAAAAAACTGAGGAATATTTGAAAGAAGATAAGGAAAAATTCCTCAGTTCCTTCATGTTCATATAAATCGTAAAAGTATTTAGTAGAAGCTAGCAGACGATATATATTGTATCATACGATGAAAGTAACCTCCGAATCACTGTAAAATTTAAACCAGGACAGAGAGGAAAAATGTACTTGCATATCAAAGGTACAGCTCTCCTCTATTTTTTAACTAGTCTCTCCCATTGTTCAAGAACTGGTCGTACTGTTTTACCACTGTACCAATTCCTTCTGAATAAAAAGCGGCCACAAGAAATTTAAACCAATGTGGTACAACATTTTTAAGTTCCTAATCGCCAGCGAAATGGTATTCCTAAAACCACTTCTTCTTTGCAGTGAACAGATAGTAATCAGAAGGAGCCAAGTGAAGATATTGAAACACATCCCATTTGAATGTGCGCAAAACCTCTCGTTTTTTTACAGCAGTGTGAGGACGCGCGTATCTTGCAGAAGCACAACCCCAGAACTCAGTAGGCCACAAGTGTGTTCTGAATGGCTCTTTTCAGTTTATTCAACGAGTGACAGTAAACTTCGGAATTTATTGTCATTCCACTTGTCATGATTTCGATAAGCAAGATTCCTTTAGCAACCTAAAAGTCGGTAACCATCATTTTATTTGCTGACAAAGTTTGACAGGCTTTCTTCAGCCGGGTTGGAGAACCGGTATAACCCCATGCCATAGAGTTTGTTTTATCTCCGCATTGACATACGCTATCCATGTTTCGTCACCAGTCACTATTCTGTTCAAAAAGTCCTCCCCCATCCGTGTGTGTGTGTGTGTGTGTGTGTGGTACAGGGAAAAATTTCTAAGTAAGTGCCCATTCGAGTGGTTTTGTGAATTTTCGTGAGCAGAGCATTTTCGGTACCCATTGAGCCCAGAACTTCCGGTAGCCTAACGGTTTCGCGACTGTCTCATACAAAACTATGCGAGAAATATTTGGAAAGTGTTCTGAAAGTTCGGAGATTGTGAAACTATAGAGCAAACGTTTTTTTCATCAATTTCTTTGATGAGATCAGAGCTCACTACAGACGGCCTACACATCCATGATTCCTCATTGTTGTTTGTTTTCCCGTCGTTGGAAAAGTGCATCCATTGATGCATAATACCTTCACTCATAATATTTCGCCGGTACACAACACACAATTCACAATGGATATCCGCTGCTGCCAGTTTTTTGGACCCCCCAAGGAAATCTTATCACTCCTCACACCTAACATTTTGCGGGATTTTCTATGGTGGCACACATTTGTGGTCACTTTGTAACTAGCAAACTTTTCACCCTACGGCACTTCATTCGCTGCGTGGAAGGTTACTTTGAATCAAAGATTGTTCGTGCACATTCGATTAAGTGCGCTCCGAAATGTACTTCAGCGCTACGCTGAAACGGTGGTTAATTTCCTATTTGCCCTCGAATTTTAAGGGAATTATGGATGCTTTTTTTATCACAGAAGTATATGAAGAAATGTAAATGAAACATTTACTTACTATCTCACAACTTTACAAATCAAATACTTAAGTAAAGTAAAATGTACCTAAATTTATAGTATGTATTTTCGTAATAAAATTGAGAGAAATTTAAAATTTCTTCATTTCATATAATTTTTGTGCTTATCGCTCGCGATACGTAATTTATTCCCCGAAAGTGGTCGACAACATGGTTCCTGCATCGCTATATATGGTCACCAAAAATGATGCCAACTAAACTGTATCGCCAATATTTCGTCAAGTTTCCATTGAAACGTCATTATAATGGAAAGGATGGCGTTGCTTGGGAATAGTACAATTTTTACCATAAAATAAGTACAATAGAAAGTAACATTGATGTATTAAACATCTATATATAAATTATGTTAGAAAAAGGAGTATAAACAGTAGTACAATTTGTACAAGGGAGGTTGGTCTAACTTCAGGCGGTCGAAGGGTATCCCTTTCTCCCTCTAGTCTTATGTAATAAAAGTTTTCGAATATGTTAGGTTTAAATAAAATTTCATTGAGCACAGCAATACAATTGCTAACTATATTTTAATCTAAACTGAATGCATTCAAATTTAAGAAAATGTTCAAAGGGAAGGGGAACTAAATTGAACTTTTCTTCATTTTTCTTATTTAAAACTTTCTTTCTTATCCATCTTTTTTTGTTTTGTTTATTTATTCTCCAAATAATACAAATCACGTTATTTTTGGTGAGTCTCTGTTTGTTCCAATAACAGTATTGACAACGATAATTTATTCATCCCGAAAGATAATCTTATTTGATTCAAAACCAGATTCAGTAATACACGAAAAATATTCTCCATCTAATTCATCCTATTTTTAATCTTTACCCGATCAACCAGGTGATGTATTATCCCACACTCTCATTGCTAAGAAGTATTAGGAAACGAATTATCGAATGTGTTATTTCCCTAGAGTATAGTTCCAGTTCTGCAAGATTCTTCCTTTTCTGGAGAAAATGAAAGGTGCGAATAACTTTGACCTCCAATGCATTGATTGCATGAGAGTGTTGAACCGTGAAATAAATGAGAGCTTATTTTATTTTTCGAAAAAGATCATCTTTAATATGCTTCATTGTCCTTTTGCACAAATAAGTAAACATTTGATGGTGCAACATATATTTTAATATTAGAATTCTGGCACAATTATAATATTAAAAATAAAAATACCTTGAATTAAGTATTATGTGATAAATATTTAGAAATTTAATTTCATAAGCATCCTTTTCTATGGTCTATATATGTGGTGTTTCGAAATCTGCCTCCGGAACTTTGTTTAAAAACAGTTCTATTTTGGGAGCAATCGCACGACACATCTTTTCGCTAAGAGGAACGAACACCAAGTGACCCGAAAATATTAATTGCGATGTTTGCTTATTTCCAGAAATGCTAAATAACACCTTTTTAGTTCATGTTTTCCATTTGGAATGTAAAGCGCGGAAGAGTACATACGAAGACCATAAAATTTAATGAGCTGAGACTTGAATTGTTATGTTTATAATATCTTTTCTGAGAATAATTTGCTGTTTAATTTAAAAATTGAATCTGTTATGGAAAATTAATGTTAAATTGTAAATTTTATTTTAGATATAAGTCAACTATTCTTACACATATGCGCTTATAGGAAAAAGGTGAAATGAATTTAGATAAGCAAGTTACCAGGCGTATGATTAAGTTTTTTCTGGTTTTTTTTGTAAAACAAAACACGTAATTTTAAAAGGAAAGTAATTTTTTAATTCAAAATATTGGCCATCGGCATCTACATATTTTGCTCATCTTTCAGATAATTTATGAAAATCATGCAAAAAAAATTTCTTTTTTTTTGCGGCAAACAATTCGTCGAGCTATTTTCCAACTTCTTCGAAATTGCTGAAGTACTGCTCTGCGAACGCGGGCCCGCTTGATGCGAAGAGGAGATAATGAGATAGTGCTAGGTTTGAAGAGTACGGCGAGTGTAAAAAAAATGTCCAACCAAGCTATTTCAAGGTGTCTTTCACTGCTTTTCTGTGTGAGACGGCACATTGTCGTTTAACAAAATCACTTTGCCATATCTTCTGGCCCATTCCGGTCGTCTTTTGATCAATGTGTGATTTAAATTAATCATTTGATGGCGATAGCTTTGAGCATTAACGGTCTCTTCGGGTTTCAAGAGTTTATAATGCACAGTACCGCTCTGGTCCCACAAAACTTAAAGCATGGTCTTCTTGCCAAAGCGATTTAGCCTTGGTGTTGAAGAACCGGCTTCGCCAGGTGAAATCAACGATTTTTTCCGCTTCGGGTTTTCAAAATTAATCCATTTTTCATCTACCGTCACAATTCGATTCACAAATAATTTTCTTTCGTGGCGTTAAAGCAACATTTAAGAATTGACATTTTGATTTTCCATTTGACGTTCATTCAAATTCATGTGGGACCCATTTACTCTGTTTATTGATCTTCCCCATTGCTCGTAAACGTCTGCTGATTGTTTTTTGTGACACATTTAATGATGTTGAGTTGAAGTTGGGTCATCATCCAATGATTCCTGCAATTGTTTGTTTTCGCAACTTTGTGGTTTATCTGAGGGGTTCAAGTCTTTCAGATTGAAATCCCCACTTTTAAACTGTCGAAACCATGTCTTACTTGTTCTAATCGATGGAGCGTGTTCACCATGTTTCTATCAACAAAAGATGACTTTTAACAGTCTTTTCCATTTGATTAAACAAGAAAAGTAATTCGTACCACAAATGTTCTTTTTCAGGCATACAATTCGATATGATCACTGAATGACAAATCAAATACGCTAGTTTTTGGCTCACTCAACTTGTGTGTGCTTGTAGTTTAATGTCAGACGAACAAAATGACGTGTGTGTCAAATTAATACTCTGCGTACTTTTCGCCGAAACCATCTCTTAGTTAAAAGGGAAAATTCGTATACATACGCCTGGTACTTTTGTAGAGTGGAGATCCGCTAAGATGGGGTTCACAATAATCAATTCACAAGGAGTTAAATTAGTGTTTGTGATAAAAATTCTCCTTTTTTCAACTATTAGACCACGTATTTGAAATTTGGTAAAAATTTTATCTTTATTGAGTAGAAAACCTCTAAGAGCAAGTTTTAAGGAAATCGAATTCCAAGAGAGCTACCGGAAGCTACGAGGACATTGTTGATAAAAAAATCCGTTTTTGAACGATTAGATCTACAGACTTAAAATATATCAGACATATATCTTTTTTTTCCAGTACAGATCTGCTAAGAACCGGATTTGTGGAAATCAACTCCCAAAAGGTGTTGTAGAGGTGTTACATATAAAATTTATTCCTGATTTTAAACATTTAAACCTACATAAAATTTGGTAGAAAAGGTGTTTTCCTTTGTTGAGTACAGATTCATTATAAAAATGGGTTTTGTGGAAAGCAAATCTGAGAGAAGATTTTGAAGACGTAATAGACAGCTATACTTTCGTTTTAGAAATTTAAGTTTTGTCTATTTAAAATCAAGAGGCGAGGGCTGTAAGAATGCTTTTGAATGTAATCTAAAACTTAATGCTAGGACTTAGATTACAGCAACACATATGCTGCTTGACAATTGCTAAGGAACAAGTATACATGCAAAGTTTCGTCTCAGACAGCTGGCCAGTAAAAATAAATTCCAATTCAGAGGACGTGGTAAACCAAGACTCGTTATTTGCAAAAAAGACAGTGCATACAAGTTCGTGATTCATACGAAAATTCATGTTGTTTGACGAAAATAAAGCTGGATGTTATAAAAACTTTTTTCTCTGAAATCCTGTTTTGGTTTTACAATAATTAAGAGCAAAATGTCAACAAGACATCGTTTGAGTGACTATGATCGTGGACGACTGGAAGTAGGTCAAAGCGTGACAACTGTATATGCTGCAATGTATCAAAGAATGTCATCTCGCGATTAAATAAAACCACTGAAGGTGGAAATGCTTAGTGAATGCACGCAGTGGGTTGTAGATGAACACCACACCTTTAGAAAATCGTTATGTAGCCCTCATGGCAAAAAGGAACAGAAATTTCACTCCTGGCCAGATAGCTGCAAACATTGCAACCGCTACCGGTACGCACGTTTCCTCAAGAACTATCTCACGCCGATTAAATCAAGTTGGTTTGTATTCATGGAAGCCTGTTAGTGGCATCCCACTTCAGCCACGCCATCGTAGAGAGAGATTACGCTGGTGTAAGGAACATGTTGGTTGAAATCACCAAAATTGGTCTAGAGTGATGTTCTCCAACGAATATCGCTTTAGTGTGACAGGTGATTCTGGCCACAAATTACTGAGGAGAGAGCGTGGAACGCGTTATGCATAGAAGTTTGTTTGGAAACGTGATCGGTATCACTCAAGCGTGATGATGTGGGCAGGCATCATGCACAATGGCAGAACACTGCTTTATATTTTTGAGCGAGGAAGCGTTACATCGCAACGGTATTGCAAAGTGATTATTCCGGATTTTGTTCATATTTTTAGGGGTGCTGTAGGTCCCGTTTTTGAAAAATATTGCTCTGCCCCACATAAACCTTTAGGTATCGGACACATTGCAAAGTGAAAATATTCTCCATATGTAAGGGCCTGTTTACTCTCCCGAATTAAATCCTGTTGAACATGCCTGGGATGCTCTTGGCAGACGTGTTACACAAAGAACTCTCCTTAACCGTGTGAAGAGCAAAAGTTCTAAACCACCCTGAGAAAAGAAAGGTACAATATCTCCCAAGGACTCCTCGATAATTTAGTGAAGAGTATGAAGAATAAATGCAAAACGTGCATTAGTGATCGTGGTCAACAGACATCTTACTAAAGTACTCATGTCTGCATCATTTTGAACTGAAGTTTAATTTTTCGTGGCTGTTTAGAAATCATCCAAGTTGTATCTTTTTTATTTTTAGTTTTTAATTATTCGATGGGTGATATCAACACCATTTTCCACTATAAAAAATGCACATTGTCCCTACTAAATATGTACTTAGTTTCATTTCTTCAATTATTGTCTATTCTTAATTATTCCGAAAACCGGAACTGTTTCTTAGCAATTGTCATGCTGTGTATAAACAATATATAGTCACACAACATCAAGAAATACCCCCCCCCCAAAGTAGGCTGATAAAGGCTAGTATAATCATATATCTGTTTATAATTTTATGAAATACCAAAAATCATAAATTTTTTTTAATGAAATATGATATTTCATTAGAAATATCGTCATTAATAATTCAGGATATTTTTCATGTTGACCTGAATAGTAATCCTTCTGTTTTCTAGATATCGTGATACAACGTATTCTTCATAAGGGAATGTAACTCATAGAATATCGTCAGTGTGTTGTTCCTTTGTAATCTGTGATAAATATTTTTCTGCTTTATTTTACTTCATCATTTTTGAGAGATGAGCATTTTTGTGTGCCAAAAAGAAATAAAGTTCTTCCCTCTGATAAACTCCAAATACTTATATTAAAGTACTAACTATTACTATATTTTTTTTTCTCCGTGAAAACCATTTACCAGGATCAAGTGTAGTCTTAATCAAGTGTAGTCCAATGATTTTCAGACTAATGTGCTATATTATCTTTAATTGACCTTGTTTGCTACTGACAAAATCCGACACTCACTGTTTTTATGCTGAATATATGTAACAATGAACGAATGATTTCATTTATGTATTTCAGGAAAAACAAATAAACCTTTATTAGCAAAATATATTATTTCAGCAGTGAGTGAGTGAATATTACGTCAAACTATTCAGCTACTCGATGGCTTCTGGTGCTGGACCTTTTAATTTTGAACCATTGTCAAGTGACGAGAACGACACCTGAGCTGGCCCCCTCTCTCCTAACTTCCACATCAACGGGAGGACGTTTGAGCCTCGACATTCTGATAAATTATTAATTTTAATCAGCTTATTTAATTATTATTAATAATAAAAAATAGAAATCACATTCACCGTAACATGTTAAATGCTAATTAATCAATTCATAATTTAGAACGATTCTTATAATTTTTCTGCGCAAACCGACTGCATAATTATAAGGAACGTTTAAAGATACCTTATGCTTTATTTATGTTTCTCATGATATTGCAAGATTTAAAAACTTCGTTAGAGAAATATTTTTGTCAGCGTCAACCGTTTTCAGGTGCATACTCGATGATGAAACTTGTTTAACCGTAGGAAAATTTTCTGAATATACATAAAAAGTAAGCAGGAGAATTCTAACATGTTTCATCTTGTCAATCGCAAGACCTGAGTGACGTCACCTGCTGACGTAAGTTTTAAGTTAAAGTGTTTCTTTTTATTCAAGTTTGAAAAAAAAAATGATTGATCGTAGATCACTCAAACAGCGATTTTCTTCTCGTAAAAGAGCTCGGATGTTATCGATTTAAAAAATAAGGAACTAATAAGCAAATTATTTCTTCTAAGAAGAATATCTTTTGCTAAGAATTTTTCAAAGAATATATACGTCATTCAGGAAAATAATTAAATAAACACCTCTCTGTAAAAACATACATTTTTCAGAAATTTTCATAAAATATTTTAAGAAAACAAAATGTATGTCAGAATGATTTTTTTTATATACTATATTAAAACTTTTTTTTCCCAGTATGACAAAATTTTATGGTTTTTTTAGTTGAAATTTCTTTTTAGAAATGCTCCTTATATGTTATAAGGGGACGCAGTTTTGTTTTTATACCGCTTATTATATCAAATTTATGTATTAATAGAACATAGAATGAAAATGTTCTTTAACAGCATGCTGCCATTCTATTCCCGAAAGTGGAATTTCTGTAGTGCTTTTGTTAATAGTGACACACACACACACACACTACTAATCTGCCATGAAAATAAAATAAAACAAGAACAGGATTCCATTAATGCAAAAGATAATATTAATAAAGCTAGAATAATGATACTAAATATACTGAACCTAATTTACTAATGTTAAATATCAAGTAAAAAATACCAAGGGTATATATATATATATATATATATATATATACAGTAGTATGCATATATATATATATATATATATATATACTACTGTGGCTAAGACTTTATTCTATCATGACTATAGTTATCTTAGGATTGGAACTATTTTGTATACTTTTTTGTAATATATATATATATATATATATATACTAGCTGTTACCCGCCCGCTTCGCTGGGTATTTCATGATGTTTTATAAATTTTTACTGCTTAAATATATGTATAAATTATTCCTAGCATTAGGAATTCGATTGAATTGAAAAATATACTTATACCTGTAACTGTCACCCGTTGATAAAAAAAAAGGGCAGAACTCATCTAATTTGTATTTTCTAAAAATCTCTAAAATTGAAGCATAGAATGATGTTTGCTCTTTCGTAACTCAAAAACCAAGTGGATTCCCGCAAAACCAATTTTCGGTGGATCTCTACTCCGTAAATTGAACATGCAAGCCAAATTTCAAGTCTAAATCTAACTAAAAAAAGCAAAAGTTTTACTATAAATATCCCCGTAATCCCGTTGAGAGCCGTTTTCCAAAATTACCGCTCTTAGCGGATTTCAATTCAACAAAAGAAAAATGCAAACCAAATTTCATTATTATAGTCCTTGTAGCTCGAAAAAAGTAATTTTTTTTGTCAATACGTCCCAGTAACCCCCTGCAACCCCCCAGAACTTGATTTGCTTAAAATTTATTCTTAGTGGATCCCTATTCAACAAATTTCAAGTATATGGGTCTAACAATTAAAAACAGGAATTTTTTTTCTGTAACTCCTCTTGACCCCTCGCAAACATCTTTGGGGTCAATTTTCATTTTACTCTTTGTTAGAGGAACTCTATTTCATGAAAGGAACATGCCTACCAATTTTCAAGCAGGATGATCAAGTAGTTTAAAAATGGAAATAATTATCGATTATGCCTCTTAATCTCCCGAAATTAAACTTGGTAGTTGATATTCGCGAAACCCATTTTGTAGCGGTTCTCTACTTTACGAAAGGAATCTGCTATCAAATTTCAAGACTGAACGTCTAACAGTTTAAAAATGGGGATAATTGTCTATAACGCCACTTGAGCCCCCGCAATGCCACTTCTGGGTCTGTTTTCACAAAACCCATTTTGTAGGGGAATTGCACTCTATGAAAGGAATCTGCTTAGCAAAATTTGAAGACTGTGCGTCCAATTAATTAAAAATGCAAAAAAATTATCAATAACGCCCCTTGAACCCCCGCAACACCACCTAGGGTCGATTTTCACAAAACACATTTTGCAGTGTATTTCTATCCTATGAGAGGAATCTGCTAACCAAATTTCAAGACTGTGAGTCTAATAGTTTAAAAAAGAAATAATTATTTATATCTGCCCTTAACCCCCCGCAACACCCCTTGGGGGTCAATTTTCTCCAAACCCGTTTTGTAGCGGATATTTACTCCATGAAAGAAACATTCCTACCAATTTTCAAGCAGGTAGGTCAAATAGTTTAAAAACGAAAATATTTATCTCTTACGCCACTTATTCCCCAGCAACGCCACTTAGAGGTCTTTTTTCACAAAACCTTTTTATAGCTGATCTCTACTCTATGAAAGAAATCTCTTTATCAAATATAAAGACTGTGCGTCTAATAGTTTAAAAATGGAAATAATTATCTATAACGCCCCTTAAGTCCCGCAACGCCACTTGGGGGCAATTTTCACGAAACCCATTTTTAGCGTATCTCTACCCTATGAGAGGAATCTGCTTACTAAGTTTCAAGACTGTACGTCTAATAACTTAAAAATAGGAATTATAACGCCCCTTAAACTCCCCGCCCCCGCAACACCCCTTGGGGGTCAATTTTCCCCAAACCCATTTTGTAGCGGATATTTACTCCAGGAAAGGAACTTACCTACCAATTTTCAAGC
>BMAO01001400.1:0-22479 GCA_019973975.1 Trichonephila clavata | reverse complement strand
AAAAAAAAAAAAAAAAAATTTTTTTTTTTTTTTTCAGATGTTTAAAAGCTGTAGACTTTTCAAGCCAGTTATTATTGCTTGACTAGCCGAAACCTGTTACAGCCAAGTATTTGTGTTGATTAATATCATTTACCTTGCACTCTTGAGATTATTATTGTTGGTCATGGATGATAATCTTATACACGTAGCTCCCGTTCACTTGCAATCTTTTCCTATTCAATTGGAGCTTCCTTATGAAAAGATTCGACATGAAGCCCTGGATCCCTTTGTACGCAATGATGAATCTTGTGGTGTGGATTTGTGCAGTCCCAAATTTTACGCGGTGGATCCTTTGCAACAAGTTAAAATTTATACGGGGCTTATATTTGAATTCAAAGCAGGATGGACTGCTTTCTTAAAAGATAAATCGTCCGTGGTCACGCGAAAGCATCTTGTCGTGGAAGGAGGAGTGATTGACCCCGGATACAGAGGAGAAATTATTGTGGTTATGCGCAACATGTCACAGCAGACGCAATTTATTCAACCCGGAGATTTTGTAGCTCAAATGGTGAACGTGTACACTGGACTCACTCCGAAGCTGATAGCAGTTTCACACATTGAGAATGATACTCGAAGAGGAACACGAGGATTTGGAGGAGATATTGGGCGTGAAAATACCATTTAAAATTTGGGTATAACAATAGGTAGTAAAAAAAAAAAAAAAAATTTTTTTTTTTTTTTTAGTATATTACTCTTTAAAAGTGCCGAGAGATCTTTTCAACATTTCAAAGGTAGCTTGGTGTATACCAAACAAGTGACTGCATAATCGTTTCCATTGATTCAAATACGCCTGGTGAGTTTTGGGAAATAAAACCGGTACCGACCCATAATCTGCTAACCAATCTGCGTGTTCTTTCAGATAATTTTGGCGTTTGACTGGATCCTTGTTGAACCAACTCAACAAATCTGACATTTTTAATTTCGTTTTGAGTAATAAAAACACCAACAACGCCATTTCTTCCGTGTCTTTCAACTTTTCCACACGAGTTTGTATTGTTTTTATTTGTTCGGGTGTAAACACTCGTCCTCTACGTTCCATCTTGATTCCAAATATGCCCTATGCTTTCCCTCAATGGGAATCGGCTCGACGATTGAATGAACAAATCAAGGTGACCCCCCACACCTGTCAATACGTTCTTTTGTTGAATCAAACCAACTGTTTTGATATTGAAAAAGATTTAAGAAAAATTTTGAAAATCAACCATAAACCTCTCGTGTGGTTTATCAACACGTTTCAAAAACATCGCGTGCGTGTGGAATACGCAGTCTTATTTACGCAAAGGGAATTGAGTGTGTTTGGACCCATTGCCCACCAGCAAACTCATGGCATCCTCTCCAAACGATTTGAAACCATCTATGGAGAGTGTCAACCCATCTTTGTCAGTCTCCCCTGGTGTCTTAAAAAATTGTGGGGTGGCCGAAAACCCTTTCCAACCGTTTCCCTTGAAACATTTAGAGACCGAATTACAGACTGATTTAAAGCGTTTATTGCAACAAAAAGTCGTGTATCAATGTTTGGTGGGAGGAAGGGAAGAAACCATCGAACAGCATCGGTGGAAAGTATTGCAACAGGTAGCAGAATGGTTACATATACCCCATGCTCTCAGTACGCATCAGGATGATTGCGTCAAAGATCAGGTGCTACAGCTCTTGTCGAAAGGCATCAAGAGGAAACATTTTAAAAAAATTCCTCAAGACGAATCGGAATGGACCCATTTGTTAAATGTGTGGTTACGACGCAACACCATGAATCAGGATGTTAAAGAACGAGACATTTACCGTTGGTTGGCAGTCGATGGATTTGATGGATTTGAAGCAAAACATTTGAAATTGTATCTGTTGGCGATTTTGGATCAGAAATGTATACGTCAAGAATACAGGCTACACATCAAAGCCGTGCGTGCAATGTATAGATGGTTTGAGTCGCAACCCCAAGTGTCCAGTTTGACTGGAACAGATTCGGGATGTGTTGTTTTTCTGACGCTGTTGCAGTTGTACGTGAATAAATTGGAAATGATGGAGGATGAAATAACTTTACAAGTACATCTTGCCAAGAGATCAGCGGAAGGATTTTTACATAGAAATGCTAATTATTACAAAGACGTTCGAAATGTCACGGAGGCTTTGTTGCAAGAATTGGGCAACATTTATGTACAGGAATGGCAGGGAAAAGATTGGACATCGGTAGCCAACGAACAGCTTGGACGCTTGATGAAGAGTAAGAATTGAAAAAAAAAAAAAATTTTTTTTTTTTTTAACGTTTAAATTGCTCAGGTAGCTAGACTTGCATTGTTTGAAACTTTGTATTGAGGCACAATGAGTACACAAGAAATTTTACTCCAGGATGATCCTAATCGATTTGTCACATTTCCCCTTCAACACTTGGATTTATGGCTCATGTATAAAAAGGCTGTTGCTTCTTTCTGGACCGCAGAAGAAGTGGATTTGTCAGAGATGTGGGAGATTGGGAAAGGTTAACCCTCGATGAACGGCACTTTCTTTCTCATGTTTTGGCCTTTTTTGCCGCCAGTGATGGTATTGTGATTGAAAATTTAGTAGAACGCTTTGCTCGTGAAGTAAAAGTGACTGAAGCTCGTTGCTTTTATGGTTTTCAGATTGCCATTGAAAATATTCATTCAGAAATGTACAGCTTATTGATTGAGACCCTCATTCGAGATCATCAAGAAAAGAATAAATTGTTTAATGCCATTGAAACCCTTTCTTGCGTTAAGAAAAAGGCAGAATGGGCTTTGAATTGGATACAAAATCCATCTTTTGCAAAACGACTGGTGGCATTTGCCGCTGTAGAAGGAATCTTTTTCTCTGGTTCCTTTGCGGCCATTTTTTGGCTAAAGAAACGAGGATTGATGCCTGGATTAACATTTAGCAACGAGTTGATTAGTCGAGATGAAGGGCTACACTGTGATTTTGCCTGTCATTTGTTTAATCATTATGTGACCAATAAACCCTCTAAACATGAAATTGTACAAATTATATCAGATGCCGTCAAGATTGAGCAAGAATTTTTAACAGAGGCATTACCAGTGTCCCTCATTGGCATGAATTGTACATTAATGAAGCAATATATTGAATTTGTAGCCGACCGATTATTGTGGGAATTGGGGTGCGATAAAATGTATAACGTGGAAAACCCTTTTGATTTCATGGAATGTATTAGTTTGGAAGGGAAAACAAACTTTTTTGAAAAACGTGTAGGGGAATATCAGAAATGTGGAGTTATGTTCAACAAAGAAAATCATATGTTCAAACTGGATGAAGATTTTTAAAAAGTTGCAAGAGTGTATAAAAAAAAAAAAAAAAAAATTTTTTTTTTTTTTTTTTTAAGCTATAAGAGAAATAATTTTTTTCAAATCAAGTACATACTCTTTCATCAACATGGTTAAAATACTGGTTGAAATCCAAGCATCTCATGTAGGAATTGGTAAATCCACCTTTGCCAAGGAATTCAATAAACCTTGGGTGGATGATTGTATTCAGCTGGTAGAATCTGATCCCTCGTTCTTTTATGGAGATGTCAACGAATATGGAGAGGGTAATGATCAGTTTAAACACTTGCTTCGATGCTATTTAGTTTTGGAAAACTTTGCTGCTAGTTTGGATAATGTAGCCGCCAATTTGGGAACTGACTGGACTATTATCGCAAGTCGAAGTCCCATTATATCATGTATTCAATTTGCCAGTCAAGATGTAAATTGGAAACCAATGATGAATTACTACAAAAGACGATTGAAACAATTAGGTGTGGATGCTGTCCTGGTTCTGGATTATGGAAATAGTATTCAGAATAATGAGGAAGCAGTGCAAATGGGATTTAAGCGCATGTGGGTTCGCGGAAGAAAATTTGAATGGGAAGCCTTTAATACATATGAACACTACAAGAGTTTCTTTCAACGTGCCGAACAAGTAAAATCAGACGTGGTGGAAGCAATGAAAAAGGATGAATTTTTTCATTACAAGGAAGTAGCCTTTGATGGCTTTATGGAAAAAGACTTGGCAAATGCCAAGGAATACATTGCCATGACAAAATTAAAAATTAAATGATAACATAAAAAAAAAAAAAAATTTTTTTTTTTTTTTTTTAAGAATCTTTTATAAGGTGAGCTCGATTGAAAAATGTTTATTCACAACCAAGCAAGACTACCACAATGCTTTATTTTTGTCGCTACGTGGAATCCATCGTGGAGAAGGCTCATGCCCTTCAAACCATTACTATGGAGCAATATGCTCGCATTTTACAATTTTACGAAGAGGATATTTTTGTTATTGCGGGACAAGAAGGAGTTGATTCTTTACGTTCTTTTATTCCCCATTTGGAACAAACTTGTTATGATTCCAGCAAAGATTTATACTTTATGAAGGTGAAAGAGTGGCCTCACTTAAAATTCATGTGTTTAAAATGTGCTCCTTCCAACCCCTGTATTTGGAAATATTTTACCGAGCAAGACGAGGAGTTGTTCGAGTACCGCATTGATACCTTTTCAATACTTTGCCCATCCTCCATGCTTGCTGGAGACAGTTTTGACTCGTCGGGGCATGGAACGAATTAAATTTTCAAAATATTCCTCGGGTAATTCATGAAACACTTGCAACACATCTTCCCACAACTGATCCCGGTTCCTCACTCCCGTTTGACGCCAGTGAATCTCTAAACGACGGACCAATTCAGCCCATACATTTTCCACTGGATTCATGTCGGGTCCTTTGGGAGGCCAATCGTGCATGACATTTACATTGTGTTCCTGCAACCATAGTGTAGTCTGTCTACTCGTATGAACAGAAGATAAATCTTGCATAAAAATGAGTTCTTTCTCTTCATTCTCTTCACATAATTCAGTTTCTATGGAGGAAAGGATATGGTTAATGTAATAGTCGGTATTCAGGGTGGGTCGTTCAATCCGATGTAGGGTTCGTATTTTCCCCTTCCCTCCAAAGGCCATCCACACACATAGGGTGAATCGGGGACGTCCATAGATGGGATTGGACGAATGTACTAGATATTGTTCATCAAATCGGTCACTGCCCTGAACAGGTCTATAGACTCTCAAAGCTCCCCGACTGGACGATCGAAAAATCTTTTCGTCGGAAAAGACGACCCGATGCCATTCCGAAACGGACCAATGCAATTTAGAATGGGCATAAACATAGCGCATTTGACGATGAAATTGAGTTAAAAAAGGCTTACGGGCCGGCGTACGACATTTTAATCCTTTTTGTTTTAACCGATTTCGGACCGTATCCACGCTACACGCAGGAGTCCATTCCTTTTGTAAATCCACAGCACTTAAAAAAGGATCTTTCCGAGAAGCCTCGTATAAGTTTTGATCCGTGTGGGCATCGGTGACTCGAGGTCGACCCGACTTGGTCGTGGCCGATTCTCCCCGTCGCGTAATCCAATAATGCACGGTAGAGGGGGATAAACCCAACATTTGAGCAATTTTTCGTTCCGATACATGCTCTTCATCATACAAACGATAGATAGCATGACGAAACTCCATGCTTGTTTTTCTTACAACAATCAAGAGACGATGGAAACTACCTGGTTATATTGCCCAAAGTGTCAAATGCGTACCGAAACTCTCAACACAAAAGCAGTGGTATCGAAAAAGAATCAACCCATGATGCAGGGGAATTGTGTAAAATGTCAGACTAAAAAAAGTGGATTTGTGAAAAGAAAACAAGACCATGAATTTTCTGGAACTGATTCGTCCTCACCTATGTCATGATCCCGACCGCATGAGTATTATAGCCTTTGTAAATCAACCCCCTGCCGTCAAATGTGAAACCTGTCACCAGACGCCGATTCCCAATGTGTACCATTTTATTCGGGAGGCAGCCAATGTGGATTTGCTGGGGGCCTGTCATTTGGCTCAAATGTATCACATCCTGACTGGAGATGAACAGGTGCCCGTTCCTTTTGCTCTGGTTTCTGTGGAAGGTATTTTACCCAAACGTGTGGATGATCAGCCCATTCGTAGGCTGTACGCCAGTGTTAAAATTTTGAAAGCCTTAAACGCTCCTTTTACTCAAAATGCTACGATGGACGCACCCACGGAGGAAATGCAACACTTTTTGACGGATTACATGCATGCCATTACTCACGCCCAACCCCAAGAAGCGCTAAAAGATAGCGAAAAGATGGTGTTGAATCATTTGCTGCAAAACTTGCATCAGGCCATGGAGTCTAAAGAATTTCAAGAGAATAAATTTGACTTTTATTTTCAAAAATTGGTTCCGTATGTAAAAGCCTGTCGAAAGGATTGGACTCCTCTTCCACCGGAAGAGGAAGAATCCAATCTCATAAAGCAGCTGCTGAATCAGTTGCAACGTTCGATGGCGATTCGTAAAATGTTTAGTCGTTATTGTATTCCATTTGATATATTTCATGTATTGGTAGGGTGTTATGCCTGCTGTTCAGATATTGGAATGGTGGCCAATTGGGCTCTGGATTTAATGGCTCGTATCTGTCGAGGTCAATTTTTCTGGAAAGAATATGAATCATGTGCTTTTGTACAGCAAATTTTACGCGGCATCAAATCGGACGTTTCCTACAAGCGAAATACAGATTTGTATTATGTGATGCGTTCGATTCAAAAAGGGGAAGGGATCGAGTGTCTATCAGAAAATTTTGCAAAATATGGCCAGTTGGAAAAAATGGTCAAGGAGAAAATTCAGGCTCCGTCGGATCTCGTGGAGATGGTAACGCATCAGCTGTTTCCCAATGTTCTCTTTGACCATCATGCAGATCAATTGGCATTTAATATTGCCATGGGACATGTAGCGTGTAGTATGGATTTGAAAACGGCTCAAGTGAAAAAGGGTGCCTTTGCAAAAGCTAGACGTTTGTATGGTATTGTGTGTAAATTGGTGAAGCAAGTACAGGCATTCGATGTTCAATATCCCATACCGTGGACTATTGATACATTAAAATTGTTTATGGTGTCTGATGCCAACATTGAAAAGAATCTGACAGAAATTGCCGCTGTAGTATTTGAACCCAATGAAGAGGAATGATACTAAAAAAAAAAAAAAATTTTTTTTTTTTTTTTTTTACTAGAAATGTTTAAAAGCTAGTTGAGAGACTCAAAGTTCTTAATGACATTTTCAACTACTTCACATAGTGAATGCATAACTATTTTTGGATCATGGAGAGTACTATACTTTTGAATAAAATTGCTGAAAGTTTCCTCCCTGAAACTGTTCAGCCCGGAAGCAATGATTTAGTCAATATGCAGACATTTAAATATCGTATTCTCAATGATGTTATGACCAAGTTAAACTTGACTTTTCAAGGAATTAATCAGTGGATGAACACGCATACCCCGGTGAATCCAGAAGTAACCCAGGTCATTTTACGTTACATTCATAAGCAGGATGGTATTGAAAGCATTTTGGCTCAAGATTTTGTGAAAAATGAACGATTAAACAGATTGATTCAAAATATGGTTAAGAGTGGTCAATCCAACACCATGAGTACTCTTTTGGCCATTGACGGCTTAATAGGGCCTAAATTAAATAATGGGCCTCAGTTTGAATACAAAAAATACCTGGAGAATTTAAAATATAGCTTGTCTGGTGAGCAAGGACGTTATGATCGGGAGCAGGATGACCTAGTCAAGAGGGTACATGTGTTTGCCATACGGAAAGTATACCAAGAATTGGAAAATCACCTTTTGGATAAACTTGTTGATTCAAAATTAATGCATTGTGTGTATCAAGTCATGAGTAGTATACTGAAAGAATCTGCAGGATTGGAATTACCCAAGGGACCAGGCATTCATTTACCAGACAATGTGCTGAAAGCATGTTCAGACGTGTACTGGTCCAATACAACTTGGGAATATTTCAATAGCTTAGTGGAAATTTTGAAAAGTAAAATTGTAGTCTCAACCAATAACAATAATGCAGACTCTCTAACGAGTAACTTGGAAGATGGTTCAGCAAAAAAGAGAAAAAAGGAAGAGATAACACAACCATAAAAAAAAAAAAAAAAAAATTTTTTTTTTTTTTTAATGGTATTGTTTAAAAGCTTCATGGATAATTTTTGTTCATCAGTCAAGATGACTTGCAAATCAGTTCGATTCAATTTACAACCTTCTATTCAAAGGGTTGAACCCGGTGAATCAGGTTACATTTGGAATCTCTTGAGAGAAGGCATTGACAGACTGCGTGGTGAACGCAATTCTCTTCAAATGCACCCCAAGACACAGTTGAGTAAAGCTGTACAACTGTTTCACGAGTGTCGTTCCAAAGAAGTTACTGTTGTGTACGGCAATTTAGGACGCCTTCCTCTCGTCTTAACCTATTTTTTGGATTATTGTTTTTCTGCTCAAGATTCAGTGGTGGTTATAGCCAATTGGGCTATTGATTGTCCCTATCAAGTACAACTCCCCCAGTCACGTGTGGATTTTATGATTCTAATAGAACCTTATTTTGGTTACGCTGTTCAGAAACCTTCCTACGTAAAGCATTTGATCGTTTTCACAAGTCACTTGTCCCTCTTTCTACCCATCTGTCAAGTGAAAAGACTCCACGTAGGAGCCCCAGTGTCTGATCTGTGCCCTATCACTTCATCGGATCCTGTTGCAGCGTGGCAACCACCCCTTTTTCACGAGGGAAAGATGAATCAAGTTCCGTTGAATGGACTCGTACAATTGGACGTGACTCGATCCAAATCAACTCACGAAGCGTATTTGCGGATGTTAACGGGCCATGAAATGCTTCGCAACCGACCTTATACCCTGAAAATATCACCACGGGACGAGCAAAGATTAAAAATTCACCTTCAAATTACTCGGGAACGGCTCGTTGGCTTACAAGAGGAATAGCCAAGAGAGCCATCATGAACCAATGCTTCTTGTGTACTCACTCTCTTGTTCACAATCGAGAAAATGTATGGACTTTGGATTGTGAACATGAGTTTCACATTTTTTGCCTCCATGCTTATTCCCCACGCAAATGTCCAATGTGTCAAGTCCCTTTAAGTCGTCAAGATGTGCAAATGTTGAGAATGAGAAGAATTCGACGATGGGAACGAGCCTGGTTTGAAACAGATTCTGGATACGAATCTGGTTAAAGTTATTTGTGACGGGTTAAAAATCTCTTGACACATTTGTTGTAGTATGGAAAAAACCATTTCAGAAAAGCCGAAGCATACGGGATATCAGTCTGATTAGCAAAGGCTTCAACATTTTCCTTTTTCAAAAATAAACCACTGGCCCATTCCAAGGAATGACAGTCGACATGAAGGTCTTGGATGGCTTGATGTGGATTAGAATATCCCAAACACCAAGCGACTGTATTGCTGAAAAAGTATAAAGTGTTATCATCATCTCGACAGACAACCATTTCATAAGGAATGTGGTTTTGCTGATTATGAAATGTATCTGGTGGAAATTGAAAGAGAGTCCAACGACGTAGTGGCTTTGCCATTACAAACTTGTTATTAAAAAACTTTTAACAGACTTGTAAAAAAAAAAAAAAAAAAAAAAATTTTTTTTTTTTTTAATGAGTTTAAATAACAGTCAAGCTTGTGGTTGATTTTAAATATGGCACATGTATATGTACCTTACAATTCTATTCAAGAACTTGTGGAACATTTTCAAGTGCTCAACTCCATTCGAGATGCTGCTCTCCCAGACGATACTTATCAAAAACCAAATTTTGTACTTGTAGACCGCAATCATTACTTTGGATCCTATGGGGGTCTCATTTACAAGAATATATTGGACCGTTATCGACTTGAGCTCCACCATTCTCATTCACTGAGTGATGATATTGGATTTGGGGTGTGTATTGTATGGTGGAACACGACGAAACCAGATTTTGTTGGGGATCAATATGCTTTAGCCGCCGAAGGACGGGTGGCTGTTACTCCTCGCATGTTTCAATCTATGAAAATAAATACTTTACACCAAAAGAAACCACCCAAAAGTAACTATTATGGAGATAAACCTTGGCGCATAAATGCTGCATCCTTTTCCAGTTCTGATTCTGAATAAACAGGTTCGGAATGAGGCGCAGTGTGATACATTTTCCTTGCCGTCACCTTATTGTGAATGTTAAACCATATCAATTGGTATTTTGTAGATTCGTCCAACAATTCTGATTTCATCTCTTGCATGATGTGGCGCATGTGAGTCATGCAAATACCACAACGCAGCAATCGGTACAATGGTCCAGTAATTAATTCACGCCACATTTTCTTGGCCATATCCATATCTGAATGACTGGAAGCGTCTCTCATGTCCATAGCTTCAGCCATCCAATGGAGTAAACGCCAAAAGGATGAGCCAAATTGAACAATATTTAAAAAATTCAACTTGTCAAAATTTTGTTCTGCCAACGTTAGGGCATCCGTCATGGAAATGTTCAATTCTACAGTCATAAACTGACGCAAGGTAGAAACTTGACCTTCATGTACTAAATCAAACACTAGGTTGTCCAAGAGAAAAAAATGTCTTACAGTCCATCTTACATTATACAATAGAGTAAGTGTGGCATATAATGTATGTTTCAATAGAATAATCCAAGCTTCCACGGCTTCATGAGATTCTGGTTTGCGAAACGTACGAATGTGCATTTCTTCCTTCACCAGGGCCACTAACCGTAGCAAAAACATCATGGTGGTTTGTTCCAATCTTTCTTGTGGAGTACCCTGACGAAATTCATTTTGAAAAAGTTTGGTATCCCATGGAACTTGGACGGAATCCATCCGAGTGGCGAGTCTTGCAGCTCTTTGTACAAAGGGGTCCTTTTCCTCGTGAAGAACCTGAAACAAAGCCACATGATCCACATTGCCCAAGTAGGCCTTTTTAAAGGATTGGTATGTACTGTGTTTCATCTTGTTTTTTGGAAGAATAAAGGAATAATGTGCAAAGTGATTAAATGTAAATTGTGTGAAGAGACGATTGGGTTTGAAGTGTGTGTAAACCCAAATATGTGCTATGCTCAAATTGAAAAACGGGGATTGTGTAGTCTACATGCCAGAGCAAAAGGGTAAAAAAAAAAAAAAAAAAAAATTTTTTTTTTTTTTTTTTAATGAATAATTCTTTATAAGCAAAGAGACTAGAGTAAAAGTTTAAAGAGAGTGATGCCGTTTAGACATTTGGATCTCTGCGTTCGTTGTCCTCAACTAGCCTGGAATAAAACTCTATTAACTTTTTATTTGGCTTCCTATTTTCGTCTTTTTCATACCGATATTGTTTCTTTCAAAGTGTTTCCCGTTTCTCAGTGGTGGTTTCAGGGTTCTTTTATTCGGTTTTCGGTTACCGTTTGGTGCAATTATGGTACATCTTTACGTTCCTCAGGAATTGTTAAACGACGCCTTTCTGCAGCACGCCGCTCAAGAAAAACTGATCGTTTTGGAAACCCGCGAACCCGAGGAGTGCGCTCCCATTGAACACCATCCTGTGTGTGCTTGTGATTCCTCCTCTCAACTGATTGTTCAGGGAAACAGTATCATTGTGTCTCGTGATCAACATGTTGTGAGTGGTTATCCTTGTTACGCTCTTCCCAAAGAGTGCACGTCGGATGAAATTGTGACAATAGTCACTTGGCTCACTCGACATCAATTTTGGACCTTTGCCACTGCATTAGAAAATGGCTCTTTGGTTCGCTATCTTACTCCTCACGTTATCTTTGCGGTGCACCCTCATCCTACGTGTGACCAATGTACCCAACATACTTTGGTGGGAGAACCCGTGTTTTGCTTAAAAAGTATTGTGCTTTCAGGTCAAAACAAAGGTCCCACCTTAGAAAGTGTCTTGTAATGTCTCGACCCAGCAAGTATGAAATGCAACACGCTCTGCGTTATGCTACCGAACATACCACCCAGTATTTATATGATGTGTATCAAAAACGTTACCCCCATTATTTTCAACATGTGGAAATAAAAATACGTCCTGCCACTCGCCAAGATTACTATATTCCCCCTTCTCTGGCTACAGAGTGTATTGTAGTAGATAAAATTTACTTTACGGAATTGGGCTGTAAGAGACTCAGTTGCTTTCCTTTCAAATCTAATGGTGTCCCATGTACTCGGAAAGATGATATACAATGGACTCAATTAGCCAACAAATGGGTCTTGTCGTGTCAACCCAGTTGCCGAGAAATGACAACCCCCATTGATGCGGAATGGTGGGGAACACGTTGTGTCATGGTCAATCCTTTGAAAAAAGTATTGGCTTCTTTTCCCGAACAAATATTTGGTATGCAATCGAAACATCCTTTGCATGCGGGTTTGGATTGGAGAAATGGGCACATTTATCTCAATAAATTATATTGTCAAGCTTATGGATTGGAATTTGATGGGAAGGAATGTTATTCTTTAGTAGATCAAACTATTGGGGAATTTTTCTTGGGAAAAACCGTCTATCGAGCCCTCAAAACGAGTGCTCTTACCCCTCCACAGAATCCACATTATCCTCCAGTACCTTCCCATCCTGCAGTGCCACTGGAAGTGAATCTGAATGATACCATATCCTTACCTGATACGTCTCAGGTGGCTCGTGAAGTGACCGCCGAATTATTTGCTGATTTTGGAGTGGATATTGCAGCACATGTCGTGGAAAAAATATTACGGAAAAAGGCACCTCAATTGCTGTTGAAAGCGGCCGGCAACCTTCCCATCCAATCGGCATTGACACAGGCGGTTTTGAATCAAACGCTCTCCCTGTCGGTAAAATCATTAGCCACAGCGGGCAAAATAATGGCTGGAGCTTCCAATATTTTGGCAGTTTACAGTGTAATATCCGTTATTTTAGATATTGTGGACCCATTTCATTACGAAAATGTATTGACGGCACAGACTTTGGAGGCAATCAATAAACGTTTGGATTTGGTGTACTTTCAACGAAGGAATAATTTTAATCCTGAAGTCACGCCTGAAATGTTGTGGGATAATCTTTTGGAAGATGAATCGGACAGGTACGAATTTATGGCCAATAAAATTCAAGAATATTTGAATGCCCTTCAAGCCAATGATAAAATTAATTATGAAACCACATTACCTGTATTCAACCATTTCAACATGTCAAAACAAAATCAACGTTATCAATGGACACTCCATTTGGTGATTGTTCTGATGATGGTAATATTGGGAATGTTGTTTGTACAGTATGTTCATGTTTGGGCTGTCATAATTTTACTGGGTGTAATAGTGCTGGGAGAAAGAACGTATTAAAAAAAAAAAAAAAAATTTTTTTTTTTTTTTAATTATCTTAATGTTCTTCTCTTCTTAATTGTGACAGTTGTATTTCGTGGTACAGTGTCCCGTCTAATTGGATGTGTCTTAGAGCAATGGCTTAGTAAATAACTACATGCTTTATTGGGAATTCTACGGACCGTAAAATCCTTATCATCATTATGGAATGTGAGTCTGTGGGGTGGATAATCATACACCAATTCACGTCTAGAGTTTCCCCAATCCAAGTAGGGAGATCTTTGAACTTTCAGTTTTCTTTTCTGTCGCCGTCTATTGGGTTGTCTCTCAGGACTCGGAGAGCGACTTTTGGAACTGTTAGAAGCTGAACTTGGAGATCTAGAACGATTTACATTCACTGATGGACTTCTAGATCTTGAACGATGTTGACCAGCTGTTGCAGACCTTCTTCCTTTCCTACCGGCTGGACTTTTACTCCTACTAACACGAGTTTTTGACCTTTCTCTCCTAGCAACAAGTCGTTTTGAACGTCGTTTAGTAGAACGACTTCTGGAACGGACAGTAGATTTTGTACGTCTACTCGCCGATACACTTCTGGAACGGGCAGTAGATTTTGTACGTCTACTCGCCGATACACTTCTGGAACGGGCAGTAGATTTTGTACGTCTACTCGCCGATACACTTCTGGAACGGGCAGTAGATTTTGTACGTCTACTCGCCGATACACTTCGGGAACGGTTAGGACTGGGAGAATTTGAACAACCTCTAGCCGATACACTTCGAGAACGACTTCTAGAACGACCTGTTGATCCCCTAGAACTTTTGGAGAAACTCCCTGAACTGTATCCCTCACTTGAAGATCTTCTTTCGGAGGCTCGGTTCCTGGTCCGTGAAGGGGATGGAGGTGGTAACGTTGGAAAAACGTTTGTCGGCAGGGTGTACCCTATAGGAACCTCCATTGTTTTGAAATAGGATTCTAAATTCAAATTTTCAATATTGATATCATTGGCTTTACTCATAGTATACCTTATCTTGTTTACTGATCCTTTATTCGGTAAACATTTCCCACCCAATGTTCCAAATTATACATGGTGGCTGCTTTACAAGCATCTGTTAATGTGTTGGGGGCCACGTATTCCACACCTAAAAATGTTCCTTTGGGAATTGAAAACGTTTGGTGGATACATCCCGACTTGTAAAAAGGAATCAGGGATAAAATATTTCCAATCGCTGTCACGTTTCCATGCTCAAACGTTTTACAAAACAATTTGTCCAAACAATTTTGGACAAATTGATCAAACGCTTTTCGACCCCCGCTTTGGGGAAAACAAATCATCCACTTTTTCACAAAATTTTTATTGGCCAACATGTAATCAAAGGAATCCCAAATAGCTAAAAACATGTGAAAAGGACTGGAATAACCCGTCAAATTGATCAGAACATAGGTATTGGGAGTATCCAAGGCGCCATCTGCTCGTCCAGAAAGTGTAACTTTATGGATAGCATCCACTTGCACTTGATGGATGGAAGCAGTTTGAATGGAATGATCCTGAAGGGAAAGTAGCTCCTGAGTGTTTCGAGCCAATTCAGAGACATTGAGGGTATGGAAAAAACTGACAAAAGTCCAGACATTTTCCGGACGAGTTTTGTAGGTAAAATGACTTGTAAAAACGACCATGCGTGTGGCTTGAGCTGGTTTTTCCAAAAGTTGATGAGGAGTGGGTTCCAAAACAACATATAAATCACATGGTTGAACGTGGGTCGGTTTCACCACACGAATGCGTTCATCTGGAGTACTAGAACACAAATAATAGGGAGAGTGAATAGCCACGTTCAACTGAGAATCGGCAACGAACGCATCAAAAAGAACACGGGGATACCGTCCAAGGTTACCAAAGACAACAACGTAATCATGTCGGAGAATAAATTGGAGCAAGTCTTGTACAGAAATCATTTCAATGTACTTGATTACAAAAAAAAAAAAAAAAAAAATTTTTTTTTTTTTTTTTTTTAGGTTATATATGTGTAGGCTAGATTTCAAGTGTCATTTAAACTCTGTTAATGAATACGTCTTTCTGAATGCAATTCCAAAAGGCGATATTTGCAATGACCATTTAATATTGCCACCATTTCCACTATTCGATTCAGTGCAATATCAGCTTTCTGGTCGTTTCGAACCTTTTCTTCATTCAAGTAATCCATCAAATCTTCCATCGACTCTCGATCATTATAGTTTATTTGGTGAAAATCGCCATTGAGTCGTTTTTGTCTCACAAATTCACTCAAGTTGAATTTTTCCAATCTTTTTTTCCGACCGAGAGGTGGCAACACTCGAGCATTGAGGTACGTTTTGGTACCTCCATCGTATACGAGTTGAGAGCAAGTTTCACTGGGTGTGATATCCTCTGGTTCATTCATAGCATGATGAATTTTCTGAATGACCCATTCATTATAAAACTTTTTTAAATCAGGTTCACAATACGTGGGAAACGTTTCCCGAAAAATTTCCTGAGCTGTCGTCTGTTCTTCTGGTTGTAAATTAATGTAACCACCATAATTATTAAACATTCTTTGGAAAATTTCATTCTTTTCCAAAAGTTTTTTCACCATATCATCGGGCGTCATAGAAGCAGCCATCTTGATTATGGATTCCTTCAAATCTTTTGAGATTATTTTCCGCCGGTTAGCCATCAAACCTATTCAACACATTCACTTTGAACCTCCTACAATAACGTTAACCTTTGAAGATGAAACCCAATACACGGAAAAATTTGATTTACCCCTGAGGTTATTTTTAATCAGTTTGCAAGATGTGCAATTTGAACGGAAAGAGTTGACTCCTGACTGCATCTCCACTCCTTTAGGGTATTTCAAATTATTGGGCTGGAAACCCGGAGATGTAGCCATGTTTCAAAGAGATAATGTTAAATTGGCTATTGTATTTTCATAACAGCCAAAATATCGTCCATTTTTTCACATGTGTAACGGTATTTCAAATATTTAAATATTGTAATGGAGACTAGGGCCATGAAAATCACTAGCGTCAAGACGATAAAATGCAAACGAAAATCAGTGGAGTGAGATTGGAGGGTCAAAACTCCAATAGAGTACAATAACCCACCAGCAAGAGAAAAAATACCAAAAGGTTCCAAAGAAGAGACTGTCAACTTCATAGTCGAGTTTTGGCAATGGCCAAGTTTTCAAATACTTGATTCCAAAAAGAATCGTGAATAGCAAATGAATTTAATAAATGGGGTTTAAAAGGTTCAATGTGAGGAAAAATTTGAGCAAAATTCAGGACAGTATCTTGTTTATTGTTCAGAGGTTCCTGAGACAGCCACATTTTCAATTTTGCCCAAAGGTGATCCCAAGTGGGGAACATGCGATTCTTTTCAGTGGTATATTTTTCAAAATATTCTGCATCCAACTGACTATGTAAAAAAGAGTCTAGTCCAGCGAGAGTAACTCTCATAATGTGTTCGGCATTTAATCGACCTTCCATCTTCAAAAGAATACTTGTTTATTAAAAAAAAAAAAAAAAAAAATTTTTTTTTTTTTTTTTTTATAAAGCCTTTACAGTTTTGAATATTTATTCTTGCTTCTTGCAAATCAAGTGGCCATGGCTGAAACTCATGTTCAGTTGTTTCCCGAAGAAGAATGTCAATTGTGGGAACAGCGGATAAAGACTTCTTTTCCAGAAACATGTTGCTCCTCTCCAGAGATTTGCTCTACCTTACGGCAAGTACGTGCTTTGGATGAACCTCCGACATTGTTCAAATATTGTAAAAACTGTGGGGTAGTTCAAAAGAAATGAACCTTTATGCGTAATAAGCTTTTACTTTGGCTATCCACTTTGAAAAGTTGTCCTCTGCCCACTTACCCACAAATTTTAAGTGGTCGTCATTGTGCGTCGTCATATACATCATGTAAGCAGTTAATCCCATCGTCAATACAATCAAAAGTAAAAATATCCATCGTCCCGTCATGACCGCCACGGCACTTAATATACAATTTACGTAAATGGTTGTGTACAATAGTACCCCGTTCACTACGTGGCGTTTATCCATCTTGTTTATGGTTTGCGGTCAAAGGCAAAATCTGGAACAGTATATTTGACATTATAGGTGGGAAGAGTAATTGGTTTTTTGGTAAAATCATCTTTTTTCACTAGAAATGCACCTCCAAACCTAGAAACTTTTTTCTCGTCTTCTGTCCACACGACATCGGGTGGATGGGTCACCCGATATTTGTATTCAATGGCTACCCTTTGATCCAACGTCTCCAGTTTAAAGGCATGTGTAGGTCTTAAACCTGCCAAAGGAATATCCATCAATCTATTGTTCATCTTGATGCGATTCGGAGGGGGCGTCGTGGGTAAAATACATTTCACTTCGTTAGCATGAAACGGGATCACCGAGTCAGGAGGAAGGAGTCCTTTCATGTCAGCCGGGACACAGGCCCACCGTTTATCATTCACCTTGGCAATCCCTTTGGTATCGGACGAAGGACAAAACACAAAAGGTTGAGATTCGTCGCAGGTCGCATACATTATTTGGTCCAACGCAAAATGTCCCGTCTCCAAATGTTGCCCAGGTCGACATTTCTCATCGCTAGGTACCTCTTCCACTTCTCGCTGAGCCCAATATAATGCTTTATAGGAAATGGGTTGTTTCACCAGACGGCGATCTGCTTTACGAAAGGTGCATTGGGATGCATCTCTCAACTTGATAGAGAAAGGAATTTGAGTTAAAAAGGGATACAAGACGCAATCGGGATGACTGCAAGCATTGTACGTTTCCAAATAGACGGATTCGGGATCTGTGCAGGGTTGAGCAGAAGGTACTTTAGTGTAATCCCATGGCTCCATCCAGTTGTCAGATCGTAAAGAATCCAGTTGAAATAAATCAATGCCGTGAAAAGAGAAGGCCTGTTTGACACGAGGTCGACACACGACTCCATCAAAAAAAGAGTGAGGGGGACAGGATTCTACCTGTTGGGTCTGACAATCAAAATAAACTCCTGGATGAGAGGATACCACCACTTTAGAAACGGTGCTATTGCAGGCCGATTCTGCTTTGAATCGCTTAGGATGAATCTGTTGCCCGGGAGATAACGCAACACGTTTTCGTTGAGTTCCTTGACATTTAATCCCAGTGACGGCATCAAATCTCTCTGAAAATTTCCAATTCCTCACGTGTTTGGTGAATTCGTGCACGGGAACCATGACCAAAGGATCATCTGATTCCACATTGGTACAAAAGGTAGGAATTTCACAATCACGTCCATTAAATACCTGGGGTAAATGGGTCAAATTATCCCCAACGGATAAATAGGGATCCCATGTGGCAGGGCATTTCACCTCTTTGACCACCCTATCATTTTGACATTGCATATATCCCGGAAAATAGCGGAATGGACCCTGTTGAACTTTGGAGGACGGCACCAATTTATGGTCGGGGAGTCCGACACAAGCATTGGATTCACAATGGGGGGAATCAAAGTAGCGATATCCAGGGGGACAGGTTTCAAAGTGAGCTTGTCCATGCCGACATACCAATAAAGTGTTGGAATTTAAAATTTTGGGTTCTGTATGAAATTGACAGTAAAGACTCTCGTCCTTTTTATTTCGGCAAGAGTCATGTAGAAAAAATGTATTGGGTGGGCACGACCGTCGAACCGCCTTTTCCTGTTGACACTCAAAATAATGATGAATGTCGTAGGGGTCTGAAAATTGCGTACCATTGACTTGCCCCACACATTGATCGATGGGTTGGCAGTGAGTGGCGTGAAAAAAATGACCTGGAGGACACATGTGCAAGTTTTCAATTTTTCCCTGTTGACAACTAAAATAATAAACTCGTTTATGTTGCAAGACGGTCGAAGCATTGGATTCAAAGGAGGCACGCTGTGAAAACGAAATGAGTTTATCTTTTTCTAAATATTCATACAAAGCTGGACCTGTGGCAGGCACATGACTGGCATCTGGTTGCTGATAGCAAGCATCTTTAAAAGCAAATTGTTGGTTATGAATAATATAATGATCCGGCAACTGGGCTTCCCATTCTACTTGAGAATTGACTAAAAATTGAAAGGTCGATCCCCGAGAAACGAGTTGGTGAGGTGGAATTGCAGGAGAAGGAGGTAACAAGGATTGGGGTTTGGAAAAAGAGGAAGTGTTGTACCACGTCATGTAAAAAAAATACAATAAGAATAGGCCAACTGTAAATGCTTTTAAAATCATTTCAAGCTTGTTTAAAAAAAAAAAAAAAATTTTTTTTTTTTTTTAATACATATTTATTCAGCACTGCAGACGTTGTCGAGCTATTAGTTCAAGATGTTACATTCTATTCGATGGGAAAAGATTCCTTCTTCCGGAAAGCGATCCTATCAACCCAACATTCTGCATGTTAAAGTTACTTTCTTGGATGAATCTGGTCAATTGGTTCAAATTATTCGTACCTATGAACAATGGATTGGTGTTTGTACCAATAACATTGACAAAGTGATTCGAGCCTTGGAACATCATTTTCCCGATTGTAAACCTATTCGTTACACCTATGTGGGACTCACTCGAAAGATTTTGCCCTATTTTGAAGCTCGACTCGCGAAAAATAGATTGGATTCCCCCAAAAACATTTTTACAAGGTCTATCTTCAGACATGTAGTCATGACATTGGACGATTTTTCAACAAGTACAAAATTTGTTATTATGACAAGGCAGATTGGCTGGTCCGCTTGTACATTGACTTGTGCCTCAAATATCAGACCCAAGGGTTTTATTATAAATGGTATACGATTCACGACAAGGAGGATTTGGTCGATTCTTTGGAAATGCATCCCGATCAAACGCATGCACCCGACTGGACTATAGGAGCCTTTGATTTGGAAACAGTCCCCATGGATGGTGCCGATCGAGTCCCCACGGGATTGGATGAAACTGATGAAATTGTCATGATTAGTTTGTATAAATGGAATCGGCGTCAAGGGTTACGGTCGTGGCTCTTGTATCGTTTGCCTTGTGAGGCTCCTCCGTTGGAAATGGACCGCGCTCATGCTTATACGTCTGAACGTCAACTTTTAAATGATTTTCACGTTCTGATTCAAGATTGCCAAGTCTTGACGGGGTACAATATCAATGGATTTGATTTACCGTGTTTGTTTACCCGTTTGCTTTGGTTGCAAATGTATTCCATTCTACGACACTATTCATCCCTTCTCGTGGGGACGACCCTCGTCACCACTTTCCAGAATAAAATGGTCTTGGATTTGTATTTTTATTTTCGAATTTTTTCCAGTTATGATTTACCCGGATTCAAATTGGATGATGTAGCCCGCATGAAATTGAATGAAGCCAAAGTACCCGTCCAATCTACCGGACTCTGGTCTTGGTACACACACCCTCAGGTGACGGCCCAGTTACTTCAGCACACTTCGGCTGAAGCATGTTATACCCTTTTGAAACCGCGTGGGGTCCGTCCGAACCAATTTGGTACTTTTAAAGAGTATATGCAGTATTGTTTAAAAGATTCCTTTTTAGTGTATCGTTTATTCGAAAAAGAAATGGTATTGTCCTTTTTAGTAGAGCGGGCCAATTTTACGGCGTGGAATGCCGTTCAAGCCCTCCATATGGGGAATTCTAGTTTCCTGTTGGAATTGTTTAAAACGTATGGTACGTGTCTGGGGTTTTTTGTCAATACGCATTTCTTAAAGAGTCCAATTGATATTCAAAAGTATGCCTCTGTCTTGGTCACCAAAAACCAAACCTACCAAGGTGCGTTAAATTATTGCATTCCAGAAAAAGCGTACGAAAATGTCTCTGTGATGGATTTTGCCAGCATGTACCCTAGCGCTTTATTGAGTAGTAATCTATGTTACGGCACATGCACCATCATGACCCGAGAAGAATGGTTGGCGTGTGCTCCTGCTCAACAGTTGACGAGTATTGCTTATCGTGTCCACGGGGAACGGGATTTTGAGAACGATACCTTTGGAGAGAGCCCCGTCTTTCGTTATCCAACCTTTAATCCTGAAAAAGATGCGTTTGCCATCGTCATTAATGAGCAAACCGAGGCCTTTTTACCACATATCGTAAAACATTTCATTGACTTGCGTAAACATCATCAGGGGCAATACAAACAAACCAAAGACGTGTATCATTACAATGCTCAATTATGCATCAAAATTTTAATCAATTCCCTCTATGGCGTCATGGCCAATAAGGATTCCTGCTTAGCCTATCTACCCATTGCCATGACCATTGTCACGTTGGCCCGCTATCAATTACTCAGCTCCTATCATTATTTGAACCGTTTAAAATATCACATTTGTTATGCAGACACAGATAGTTTGATGGTGCAACATTGGCCCCACAATGATTGTCATGCCGTCAATGCCTACCTAAATTTGAAACATGTGGAGCTCAAATTTGAACAACGGATGAAGCGATTGCTCGTCTTGTCCCGAAAACGGTACATTTACGAGACGCAAAAGGGAACGATTGTGACCAAAGGCTTTCAAAAACGCATTAATGAACTCATTGAATTTATATCGCAATTGGTGTTGGAAAACGTGTGGCACTTTATGTTTTCCACACCTCTCGAGAAGGAATCGTTTGCGTGGAGGGAAGACTATTTGTCCTTGTCCAGTCGTGGATGGATTTTATGGGTCTATATTATTCAAGAGGCCCATTACAAATGTAGAGATGCTAAAAAATATTCCATTTACCGCAAGACGAAACATTTGAGTGATTACAAATCAAAAAGTTGTGTAGCTGTGCACGTTCTCCAGAAATACCCCGAAAAAGCGAATGATTTTATTGAATATACCTATAGTCGAGCCGATGTGTCTCAGCGAGAGGCGAGTAAATGGGTGATGGATGCTCAAGAATGCCAATGGGTCAACTATGAACAATTATTTATGAGTCAAAAGAAAATGTTTTGTATGCTGTTGAATATGGCTTTTTGGAAATTGCCCGAAGTACCTTTGGACATGTGTGATAAGGTGTTGAACACGCAACGATGGAAGCAATTTGTACAAGCCGAACTGTTGTTTGGCACAAGACACGAGCCAAGGGAATCTCGTAAAATAGTAATGTTGGTGGAAAGGGTGTTAAATATACCTTTAGTTTGAATGACCATATAAAAGAAGAAGCGAGGACGAAATGTTCGTCTACCACCCAACAGAAACAAAAAGTAATACATTAAAAAAAAAAAAAAAAAAAAAAAAAAAAATTTTTTTTTTTTTTTTTTTTTTTTTTTGTG
>BMAO01001399.1:0-15787 GCA_019973975.1 Trichonephila clavata | reverse complement strand
ATTTGTATATTATTTCAAGTCTTAAAAATTAATAAATAATTCGAAATTAAAAACATAATTACCTGTTGCTATTTCAAACGAGATAATTTTAAAAGATTGAGTTGAGACAATTTCAACAAGCCAATTTCTTTAAAAGAGAGTTTGTTGATGGTAGAGATCAGAAGAGAGTTTGTTTCAACTTCAGGTAACTCTCTACTCAAGAGTGAAAAATAAAACATCTCCTGAGGTTCGCTATCTTCCAAAATATTTTATTACCTCTGTCCCCCTTCGGTTAGCTGACACCGGACATGCTATGGGTGTCCGGAATGTCCATTGTGACCCCAGTCCGAGATGGGGAGAAAGTTACAGAAGATGGTATAAATATATCAATTTTCATGATTTAACATATACTGCGGACTCGAACCTCGAAGGTTTAACAAAAAAGAAAATTGGCATTTAAAGTACATAGTAGAAAATCAGAAACATTAAATAAAAAAAATACCAGAATCTCAATACTAAACACAAACATATAACTGGAAATAGCAAAAAAGATAAATCAGATACATATTTAACTATGAATTATGTCAGTAAGACAGTCAAATATTTAACTGTGCATTTAAATATGTGTTTTTTATCCCAAAAGATATTTATAAATTTTAAAGGTAAATAATAACTCTTTTCAGCAGACATAATTTTTAATTGTATGTAAAAGCAGAATCTAGAAGAACAGCAGTTTGCCAAATGCTAGTCTAAGCAAAATAATCTGTTTTGTGCAAAATTGTCACCCTAAACGTAGTAATTAGGTTTTTCCACTAACGGAAATACATCAAAATTTCAAAAAATCTAAAAACAAGTTGCTTTTAAATCTTATATAAAATAAGGGGAATACCGTTTTTTATTTCATCCATTTCCGATTCAGCATCGACTCAAACATGCATGCCATGTAATTATTAATAAAACTGAAAACGGTTTAAAGTAATAAAAAGTGTTTAAATATATTTTCACCCATACTCCTTGCAAACTTAGTATGATTTTGTGAGGCAAACATACATTTTAAAATCTACCTCTGATCTCCTACGAAATCTCCCAAATATTTTGATAAATAATTTTCAAATGTAGATATTAACGAAACATGTAGAAAGAAATATTTCGAAGGAATAAATAAATGTTCTAATGAAATAAATTATTAGAAATTCGAATACAAAGAATTTACTTAATTTATAATAAATAAATATCTCACACTATCTTTATTTTGCAGATGCTATTACTATCTTGATTTTTTATTTTCAACTTTATCATATACACAGAGACAAAAACTCTTTACCCAAATTAAAAGTTTTAATTTTTTTAATGAAATTAATCTCTTTTTGGACTAAAGGCAAAAATTGATAACGACATAGGAGAAAAAAACATTACAATTAAAAATTTCGAAAAAAAAAACCTGTTTAATATTAATGGTTCTTTACTTACTCACTTGCGTTTAAATTTTAATCAGTTGAAGCTAAATCAATTATTTCTTTAATGATGCTACTAAGACAGTGCTTTACAACTTTTAATGCTTGCGACCCAATTTTCAATCATAATTTTCATCGCGCCCCTTTCACACAATAAAATTGTATTGAGTGCAATAAAAATGCTCTTTGACGTTAAAGCTACAATACACGATTTTAATCATAAACTGTACAAACTATCAAGATAAATATTAAATTCTGTATATGACAAGCCTACATGAATCACTGGTAATTTTAAACTTGTTCTTAATTTAGAAGTGTGAATGGTATCTGACTACCCTAAAATTGTGAATTTCCTTAAAATTGACAATTTTTTTATGATTTATTTTATAGGTCATCTTTTAGCTTTATAAAAATACCAAATTTATTATTTTCTGTTCACTAGAACAAAAACTATAAGTGTTTTAGTAAGAGAAGATGCCATTACATTGAGCAAGATATGTCATACTTTAAAACGCGTTTTACTCGAAATGTGTTTTTTTAAATGCTCAAACGGAGCCAGCGATTGCTCAAAAAATTTTGAAAAAAATAACTGAAATGTTTTTGTGTATGTTCTGTTTTATAGTAGAAGTGTTTTAAACCTTCTGATTTATTAATCACCGTTTTATTACAAAATTTACAGTCCCTTAAGTGTTATATATCACTGCTTTTTTTTAAGAAATTTCATATAACAAAAAAATAAAGTGCTATTTTTGTAAAACATATAATACCTCTCATCCTGAGGTCACTTCGAAAATGAATAAGATAGCAATACATCAGAATTGAAAAACTGAATATTTGTTTATAAACTTTTGGTACAGAATTGAAGCAAGCACTGAACATTCGGAACAGTAACGGGAAATTTGGGATAATGTACAATCAAGTTCAAAGGAAATTATTAAAGGAATTAAACACGAGAAAGAAAAAATGTATTAATCCTTCTTTTTAATAACCCCCAAATTAAAAAAAAAAAAAGGAGGAAGAAAAACTTATACATTTTTTTCTTCATTAAAGTAAAATTTTCAGGAAAAATCAATCTCATTTTTTAAAACAAATATTTAATTTGTATATCTCAATACATCAAATTTTTATTTCAAGAAATTATAATTCAATGAAAGAAAACAGCCACTGTCATGTAATAATAATAATATATTCTCTTATTATTAGAAATCTTATTTTTTTAAAAAAAGAATTCTGTAAGAAAAAAAAATTTTTTTTTTTCAAAACCTTTATCAAAACCTTGTTTTTACTGGAATATGTGTTCCAGGCAAAATATACATTAAGGTATTTTGAAAATTTATCATTATTTTCCTGCCATTAATAATTAATTTTGAAGTACTGAAAACTTATTTTAAAATTATCTCTACTCAATATAGCTAAAAAAAAAAAATAATAATAATAATAATACTGTTTCATGAAATTTACTTTAAAATTTTTTTTAAAAAAAGTACATCAATACTACTGATGATCGAAATGATTATAATACTATACTTTTTAATAATTTTTTAAAAATGTTTTCAGTTTTATACTACAGAATTTTAAGTTTAATCACACGTTTTAAGCATAGTTGAAATATGAATCTTATTGTGAACAATGGTTATAATGAATTTTCAGCAAAGTAAGAACAGAACTCTGAAAAATAAATTATACCCTTTATATATTAGCTAAATCACAATATAAACATAATTTTGGACTGTTTTTTAACTGAAAAATTATATGGAATTCAAGTCAATTTTTGTTTAGCATAAGCTGAAAATAATTTTAATTCTAAACAGTATTTAAAAGGCAATGCATCTAATTCCTACCATTTTATAACAGTCAATATGATATAGATAAATATAAAACACTATTTTCTTTCTTTATGAATAATATATATATATAATTATTATTTATATATCAATATTTTTCTAGTTATGTTTCTTAGAATCTGTTTTCTATCATTTAGCTTTGTGGGTAGTATAATTTTGTCTTATTATTTTTTTCATTTTATTATACTATATATATATATATATAAGAATATTGCTCTAAATGAAAATATGATTTAATTTCAGCTGCAAAAGTTAAAAGGATTTTGTAACAATAATCCTCAAGTGTCTGTTTAGAAAAAATTTGCTAAACCTGATTCAAATGTTATAAGGATTAATAAAAATTTACTAAAAATTGCAAATAATCAAAAATATATCAATAAACTAAAATATTTTACTCTTCTATTTTAAGTCTACAATATAGTTACAGTTCTACATTTGTTTTTCCAGTTTCACTTAATATTTTTAAAAATTTAATCTTAATTCTTATTTTATAAACATACCATATTTCTAATGTGTGTGAACTTGTATACAACAAATAAACAATAAAAACCTATTTATATCTTAAAATTCAAACAAAAATTGAAAAAACATTGAAATTGTTCAGTAGTAAAGTTATAAACAATAAACGCACAATATTTATAATAGGTTAGATGCACACATACTCAACACACCATATCCAAAAAATACAATAAATTGCACTTTTTTTTCTAATTACGTTGAAAGTAGCCAATAATTCATAGAGAGCCAAATATAGCAACCCCAAAACAGAGGAATTTGAATTCCAAGGCTGTAAAAAGTAGGAATAGGTGCTGCCAACGAAATTGCGCATTACACGTCCGGCCTTGTTTGTTCCTTTTATCTATCAGACTTGGGAAAAGTAGGGAATAGGGTCGATTCATCACTAGAGGGCGCTGCGATCGTGGCTATCATCACGTGATTAACGTGCTATCATGTAAGCAAATAACAGCAAATGGTATGACACTTGTGATTCCACGCTAACTTTCGAATTTGCAAGCATTATTATTTTATATTCTTTAAATTCTTTTTAGTACATTAAAAAGTTTTAATATATTTTCTACTATTTTAGTTTTTGTATTGTGACTAAATATATATATAGTTTTAGTTTATAGTATTATATTTAAGTTTAGTTTATACTTCTATCCTTTGACTTCGAATTTTTATATATTTTTAGGTTTAGTAATTATTTTTTATTAGTGCCAGCCACATTGTGATTAAAAAATTATGCAACGCTCTATTGAACAAATTGCTTCTGGAAATATGAGAAATATACTAATATAAAAATTCATGATGTAAGCGAATTTTTCTCGAAAAATTCGTGCAGACTGTGAATAGGGAGTGGCTCGCCGAAACAAAAATTTGTTTAGACTACAGAAAAGTCAGCAAGAGCGATTAGTTAATACTTCGGCTGTTGAATAGGACGAGAGACTGCAAATCAACTTATTATGATGATTGGATAATAGAGATTCCACGTAAATGTATAACCATTACCTGAATACATTACTTATTTGTATTTCTAGACACTGTTAGTGGTGTCTGAGTGCTGTGAAGAACTTCTGGGATTTATTAAGGGAATTCTAGTTCTGTGGCATTTCTCAGGATTGTTTTAAAAGGATAAGTTTTCATTGCTCCTGAAGAATTGACTTGCTCTTTGAAATCCTGGAACCCGACCTTACTATTTTTACATTCTAAAATGTGTCATGTTTCAGAGCAGATGGATACATTCATCCATTCCTTGTAAGCAAAGGTATTTATTTCTTACCAAATTTGTGACATTGGTTATATTTTTTTTAAATAGAAACTTCTTGGGTAATTACGAAAAAGCCTGTAAACTTATTTTCTAATATTCATATAAAGTTTCCTTTTTGATATTCTTGAAAATCCATTTCAGTATTACTGTATGGACATCAAAGTTTTTAATGTTAATCATTCTTTTATTTTTAAAAATTGTATGGAAATATTTGTTTGGTTTACATCAATTAGACAATTTAAATGCAATTCAATAACTCATAAGAAATAATTTGTAATAAAGAATAATCCAATAACATTTAATCATTATTTCTAAAAATTATGTATTAACATGATTTTTTTCTTTAAGTTAAAAGTAAAAGAGTATTTTCTTTTTTAAACTTTGAAGACCGTCTAAAGAGAAATTTCTAAAAAAATTTTCAAATCTTTGTAAATGATAATTACAAAGTAAAGTCAGACAATCAAAGCTGGCAAATGTGTAATTTCATTACAGATTCATCAAATATTTCGCAAGATTTTACTATGTCTTGGGAATTTTTATAGAACAGTTGTTTAAAAAATTAGTGTACAATAATAATGTTTCAATTTTATATATCCATATTAATGCAAATAAAGATTGAAACTGACAAAAAAAAAATCTTTTTTGAATACATCTTAGAAAAAATACTCATGAGTACATAATGAAGCAATGTCACTGATAGTGTTTCAAATGAATATGAAAAATGCATTTTTTAAATTGCAATGAATTTCTTAGTTAAAAAAATAAAACTTTCACATGTATAAAATCATGTAATATTAAATGTTGATAAATGATGCACGTTAAATAATTTTAATTACTAATCTAAACTAGCTAAAAAAAATTTGTATGTTCCAAACTGTAAAAATTTTAATGAAAATAATTTAGCATGTTTCAAATAATTTCTAAAATTAATCCCATATTTTAGTATGATTTGTATTTTTTTCCAAGGAGACAATGATTTATATAAAAAAAAATTCGAACATTTGTAGGTAATAATTATTAAGACTATCAAAGTGCTAAATGTTATTATTTTATAACATCTTTAAAGGCTTCACAATGTATTGGTACAAATCATACTATGTTAAGGCCACACAATGCCCTAAGCATTTCAAAAACAATTTTTTGACATTTTCTTGTGACCCATATCATTGAGAAGCTTGCCACCAAATTTCAGATCTGATAATAAATTAGTTTTAAAGATATTTGAAGAGCTTAGGTTTTGGTTTCATTTTAAAGCAGTTTTCCACTCTTAAATTGAATTAAAAATATTTTTTGTGAGCCCAATCAACTCTTGTAGTGGGAAATGGTTAATTATTTCAGTTCTCATTACTAAAAGCATTTCTGCTTGATTATGTTTTGAGTTCTCATTGTTATTTAATTAAGATTGTTTTCAAAGCTAATTTTTGTTTTAAAAATAGTCTATATAACTTGGAAGCTTTATCATTAATTTTTTTCTTGTTGGCCCAAACATTCTCAGGTTGCTGTGAGAAACAATATTTCGAAGAGATGGAACACTACTGAAAATGATGTATCTAAATATCGCCCTCAGCTAATACTGCAATTAGATTTTTGAATTCAAATATTGCAGATAAAACTGAATATTCTCATGATGTACCTAACTACATGATAATATATTGTAGTACTATATTTTAGTACTTAAAAGTTGTGCAATAAAACTCAAACTTGCTGTGCCCCAATTTAAAACTGAAAAAAGTTTTTTTTTTACAAACCTGGTGATTTTTATAGCTAAAGTTAGTATCATTATTTTATATATAAATACTTTGTGTTTCAAACAGTGCTAGTTTAAGCTCATTTCGAGCACTGGGTACAGAAGATCTACAATTTTTAATAACAAAAATTCAATACTTTTTTAAACTTGTCTTTGTGCAAAGTGCCTATAACATGTTGATCTACTTTTTAAAAGTTATTATACAATATTAAGGGAATGTTTCATCAGAAAAGGTGCAATGATTTTCAGAAATTTAATTAAATTATCCTCAGTTTTAAATGTATTTTTCTTCTTATTGAATTACATATAATTTATAAAAAATAGTATAATTTATCTATGAACAATAGATGGCTCCAAAATACAAGTTAAACTTGCAAAATAGAAATTAGCATATTGGATTGAGTTAATATGAAAGTTTTTGAATAATAATAAATATTTATCAATGATGAAAATGAATTTTATTTTTACAACACAATGAATTGCAAAAAAGATAGAAAAAATTCAATACAATATATATAAAAATGAATAGTTGCATAAAATTTCCATTCGCAATTTCTACTGCTTATGTATTTTGACCAGGTATTGTATGTGTAGTGCATGCAAACTAAAAACTTATTTGGAGAAATGTATTGACATTTCATTATTTTGTTATCACTAATATGTATCTAAAGTATCTTTTTATATATACTTATATTTACACTTAAAAAAAAATGGAAGATAAAAAAACATCAGACAGAGAGAGGGGAAAAAGATACAGAATTCTCACTCTGAAGTTAAAACGTGTAAAAATATATTTTTTTAGATTAAAATCATTGTTATACTTCAACAAGTTACTAAAGTTTATCATGAATAAATTGAGTTTCATTCTAATCAAAATCACAGTTTCTACTACTTATAAGCAAGATAATTAACTAATTATAGTATTAGTTTACCAGGAAAATCCTAAACTTCAAGAAACTTTTCAGTTTTCCAAATTATACTTGAGCAAAATATTAAATTACTTCAAAGTTTGTCAAAGAAATGCTAAATCAGTACTCATACCATTCCAAAATTTGTAACTTATGTATTAAACTGCCAAATAATTTTGCCCGGCAAAAACACATGAGGAACTTTAAAAAAATTATATTATTATTACAGTGTTCATGAGCCATGATGCCTATGAGCAGGAACAGTTCCAGTTATTAGCTGTATATTGCAACAACATCCCACAGAATCAAATGTCTATACATAAAGCCATATTTGGTTTCATGATCCTAATTCTCAATAAATAAACAATTGATGCAAGTACTCTTCTTGGGTCAATATTTGTAAGTAACTCAATGCAAAAAATTTATTCAGGACTTATAAGCAGGATAATAATAATATACATGAGTCTTTTATATTTATGTAAAAATAAATCTAATGATATAAAGCAAATGTAATCTATAATGATAAATCTTCTACAAATTGTGCAAATACCTATAAATGCTAATTTGTAATACATAGTAAAAAAATTTGTGCATCTGTTTGATAGGTTTATGCCACAGTCAAACTCTGAAAAACAAATGTTCTGCTAATAGATACCACTGTGACGTCGTCACGATGGAGAAAGCGCCTCTATTCATAAACGTACCCACAGCCGGCGAACACGTGGCTTTGGTTGTATTGTGTTGTATCAGGCAGCTGGACCGTCGGCGACGGTGTGTCTGGCGGACACTATGGGCCGGGCATCGCTGCATTATTTTCTATTCATGGGCCGTGATTGTACGTCTTGAATGCTGGCGCCTCTACAGGCGGCGGCGAGGTGTTTGAAGTGCCAGATGTCAGCCGGGCCCTTGTTGCCGGGAACCTTTGAGAGGGACCGGACTTTTGTCATCTCTGCACGAATGGATGACGTGCAAGACCGTTAGTGCCGGGTGCAAAACCCTGAGGTCGGCCAATGGGGATTGATGAGGGGCGTGGAGTGAACCCGCCCCTAGAGTTTAAAAGAGTGGACTTCGGAAAAAGAAAGGGAGAGGACTCGAAAAAGACTCCAAGAGGACTCCTGATAGACTTCCACGAGAGATTCCCAAGAGAGAAGCCTGCTGACGAAGGAAGGAGCAAAGGAGACTCCTGATAGACTACCACGAGATTCCCGTAACTGAACCCTGCGGACGGAGGAAGAGACTCCGGACAGACTCCAATGAGAGATTCTTTAATAATTAGCTTAGCGTACACCTTCAAATTATTTCCACGACGTTACACCACACAAATGCATTACAATTATTATTATTATTGTAAAAGAATTATGGATTCAAAAATGACTTTTTTATTTTGATCATGTAAGAGTGAGCAGGACTTTTATATTCCATATATGGACATAAACATATTCTATTATACACACATTTTTATTAAAAAATTTTAATGCCTTAATTTATTATCATATATGGAATTCAATTCTCGATAAATCATATCTTTTACCTAAAATAGCGCAGAGAGTAGACTTTCAAAATGCTGCATAATTTTTTTTACATGTAATTTTACAAATGTTAACTGATGATTTTGACTTCTAATGTTTGAAAATGGTGTACTTGATTCATCTTAAAGTATAAGCATTAATGAAGCTGTAGTAAATTAAAACCTTTTTCCATTTCTATAGTGAATGCTTCTCAAAAATATTTTTTTCTTTTTCCCTGTAATATTATAAAATTATTAAGGTGGACTTCTAAATGTACTGAAAAGGTCAGGGTACTTTAACTTAAGGTATACGAATACGTTCGGAGCACTTTTTTTGAAAAACACCATTTAGAAAAAAGTTTATACCCTTTTTAACTTTAGTTTACATGCAAATAAACTATGCTTGTCAAAAATTTGCAATATATCATTTAAGTTTCAGAAAATTGGTAAATTTGCAGGAAATTTTAAGAAAATTTTAAAGACATTCAAAAAATTCTACATGAAAATCCATTGACTCAATTTGTGTAAATTTAGTATCAAAACAAACATTATGCACATATCTAGGGCGTGGAGTAAAATCTTTTGGTTATATAAAGAAATAAAAATTCCAGAGCTATTCGAAGAGCCAATACAAGAAATTTGCCATGTTTTACAATACCGTTACACAAATACCAGGCCATAATTTAAAAATTATTCTTATTATGATCATTATTTTACTTCACGCCCTAGAAAACATTATGAGAAAAAATGGTACCAAATTTCAAAGAAAATTAATGATAATATTTTGAGTTATCTTTTTGAAATTTTCAAAATATACGAAAAAAGTGATTTTGAGAAAAATGCATTTTTAGTACAATTTATCACATATTTTTTTTATTTATACAAGTACTTACTTAAAATTCACCAGTTTTATAGCTTACACCTTCTATCAGCTCATTTTTTTCTTTTTAGCTAATCTATTTTTTTTCCTGGCAACTTTTGCCACAGTCAGAGAATGTCTTTTAGACTCCGTTATTCGGATTTCATCAAGTTCTGAAAAACCCCTTTCAATGTTATTACACCAACAGTCATACCGAAATGTTTCAAGATATCTATCAATCCCTGAAATCCCTTATTGAACTGAATTACTGCCATGTATCCTCCTAATCTTAATGTTGATAATGAAACAAAAACATCTTTTGGAATAAATTTCCAAAGGATTCCATTGAAACATTCATTTGAATTTTGTGTTTTTCCTGGTAAACATTTTTCTAATAAGTTTTGATCACATAACTTCATATATATGGTTTGATAATGTTGATCAGATTTTGGGGAAGTCCTTTAGATTTATCTCTGTAGATCTTACCCTTTGATACGGCTTGCTGATATTTACACCAACTATCCGGTCCAACAGGGCATTAGCCATGCATTTGCTGTTTTGCATTAGAGCAACAATGGAAAAATGCTGCAATAACTGCACGTTGCATGCCTTGTAAATCATTTACATTGTCACGGATAGCAATGCCATAGTAATTTTGTAACTTGTCTATAAAGGCATCTGTCAGTTTTCCTCGACCTCCCAGGCCTTTTCGTTTAGATTTCAGTTTCCTCAGTCTTGTTCCCACACGCTTTTGTATATGTCCAATACACTCATATTTTGTTACGGTATTCTCACCATAAATATCTTTTACAGCGGCATACCCCTTAGAATCTCCATCACCAAAAAAATTAACATACTGTAATTTTCTCATTTCGACAGATCATTCAAAAACACGATAAACACCCAGGGGTTCCATAGCCCCAGACGACCCTATATGTTTTGCACAATTATGAGTGGTATTTAATTTTTTGTTTTTTGAATCGCAAAGTCTACACACTTTTGACATGAATTCAACGTCTAAAACCTTCCCAGTATCTATTGAAATAACAGACACACATCCATTTAACGAGGAATATCCTCTTCGTTGCCATGTGCCATCCACCGACACACTACACTGAGAAAATTCAGCATCATTTTGGTTACTTCTAATTTCCAATGCAGCTTCCTTCATTGTGTTGCATGCTACATTGCTAGCAGCAAATTCAAGCTTTTTTTCCAGGAGACCAAATGCTTTCTTAGATAGCACATCTAGATTGATAGCAGAACAAAGTTTTTTAGCCGCAGAATGTCCTTTACCAATGATTCTCATACCAAAAACAAATGCAAGATTGATACTATGCAATTTGTTTACTTTCTCGGAAGTGCAGAATGAGTAGGAATAGTTACAGTTTTCACATTTTATAGTCATATTCATAGCTAATCCAAACACAGAGTCTTGCACAACACTAACTTTTCTTTCAAAACACACAGGACAGCATAATAATGAAATTATATTACACAAAATTCCTAAGTTAAAAATAACATTTTTTTCATTTTCTTCTAGACCATCTGTAGGTTTTAAAGAATTCATTAGTTTTGATTCACTCGCAGTTGGAATGCTTGAATCGGTACTAATCTTTTCACTGTCGAAAACTGAAACTCTTTTGCAATACTTATTTCCTTTAAACTGACGTTTACGGGAATAACTTTTATTTTTGTTATTTCCCATAATTATAAATAATATTGTGAGCAAATAATTCACTGGTATTCTATCAAATAATACTTGATAACTTTTGTTTTGAAATTCAACACAAGCAGAATTTTGGAAGTCGTTAAATAGAGAGAACTTTTTTACGTGAGTAAAGGGGAAAGAAGGAGGGGGATGACATGAGTAAAGGGGAAGGAAAGAGGGGGATGACATTCTGCAGGGTTACAGAGCAAAGCAATTTTCTCGCCAATATCAGCGCTTGCTTTGAATACGATGCCAAACATTTCATTTTCTCCGTTGATGTAGACGTATTCGCATGACTTCTTGTCGAAAGCATATTGGATAGATAAAAAACTATATATAACCATCTTTCGAAATTGCAAGTTTAAATACATGCTACAAATTTATTTGTTCAATATTTTTTGAATAAAAAGTTGAATTATGTAATTGCATGGTAAGTAATGCGATTACGAGCAGAAAGCGCTCACATTCTTGTTTATGATTGTTTTTTGAAGCTCCGGGTTTTTAACGGAAAGGTATTAGATTAATTTAAATAAACGATCACTCATGACCAGAAATTCCAAAAGGTTATGAATAAGTATTTCAAATAAAACCAAGAATGATTTAAGAGGCGATCTTTCAAAAATGTAATTACTGTAAGTCGAAAAGATAAGTAATTTGATACAGAATAAAAAGCGTTTACTTAAGTGATTTGTGTGTGAAATGCTTGTTTTCAGATTAAATTTTCTGTATTACATAACACAATGTTTGATTATAATTTTAGATACATTGAGCTAATATGAATATTCATTGATTAAATTTTTATTATCGATTATTTGTTTCGCTCATTCTGTGGGTCGTCAAATTACGGTTTAATCGCTACGTATTCGTAAATACTTGTTTTATCAACACACACAATTCAATATGTTTATATATTCATAAGAATACAAGAATCGAATGATAGATTGACCGGAAGTCATGATTTTCACTCTGACAATGAATCGGGTTTCTCTGATATTTTTGTTTAATCTAAACGAAATTTTTTTAAAAGTTTAGTATTTTATGACTAAGTATTAACTTTCTCTATGTAAAAATAAAAGAGCAGACTTCCAAAATTAACTAGAAACAATATATATATTGCATACTTGAAAGCTAAATCAGATTATAAATTAAACTCATTTTCAAACAGAAATCAGTACATCCTACCATAATATAATCATATATCTATGCATATAATGTATAAACTCGACTTAATTCGTTACTAAATTTATGCCGAAAGCAAGTAATATAAAAAAAAATTCTTTTTTAAGTCAATTCCTGCTTATAGAAACTGGAATGAATAGAAAGTATTCTATTAACGGCTGAAAATTTGGACGATATATATATAGGGATAGAGTGAACTAATAGTAGGAATTGAATAAAGAGCATGGTTTGTCTGCATTGTTGTAATAATGGCTAATTTGGCTGAAAAACTAATAATCAATTAATTAAAATTTGAAAAATCTTTATTAACATCAAGTGTCATCCTCTACAAGTTTAAAAATATTATTTGAACTTGATAGGATGAATAGAAAGTATATTATTGAAGATTTGAACAAGATAAATAAATCTGTAGAGAGAGTCAACTAATAGTAGGAATTGATTAATGAAAAAGAGGGTTTCATTACATATTACTGCTGAATGCATATTTGAGTAAGCGATTCCTTTTTTTTTTGTTTTTTTTTTTTTGTACCAAATAAAATTTGAGTTTGAACAAGACAAAAAATATTACATACTGCCTGTGTTATAGTTTTTAATTAAATGGAATAAAAAGCCTAAATCCTACAAGCTATTATTAATTTACAAAGTTTTCTTATAAAAGAAAGATTAACAGACCAAAATTATCGTTCCATAAAAAAACCATAGTATCGTATGGTTTTTTATGGAACGAGAACTCTCTTATGGTTTCCTTTTCTAAAATAACTATATTAAATGCCGAATTAGAAATAAATTCACTTATTTAAATGCGTATAAATGAGCGAAAATGTTTCAATGAAATATTTTTTACCTTAGCAACAATAGAAACTACAATTTCACACAGTTATTTTTTATAGTAAATTATTTTAAATAAAAGGGATGCATTTCTCTATGTTAAAAATCACATTCCAATTATTTACAAGTTACTAAGAGCATTTCTAAAGTTATATTAATTTAAATCATTAAGAATACACAGCATGTTTTAATTTTTTTTTAAAAAAAAGCGGTCAGACCTTTTGACAAGATTTCCCCCTGCCGTAATTATATATACTTTCCAATTTTAAATATGTAACTGTGCCGCTTACGTCATTACTTGGGGTAAGCCAAAAGTAATTAATAGAATCTCGGGTAAATTATTATATTTAATGACATAAAATAACACAGTAACAAAGGACAGACACTTAGACAAAAGAAAATAAGTAAAGTTTACAAAGTCCAGGATTGGACAACGAAATGGGAACGCACGCTTGTTCCGATCCAAACTCTCTCTGACGGTACTACAGTGTTTCGTACAGTCACACTTCTGGTCCAAGCCCATATTGTAATGGCGGCACCTACATTTAGGTCTTGGAACTATACCGTGCGTTACAAATAGAGTTTATCCACATAGAAAAATATCTAATTATAAAACTGAAATTTTATTTCTAAGCATGCCCCTAAATTTTTAAAACACATTTTACCTTTGATACACACTTTTAAAAAAAAATGGACATCATACTTAAATTCCTGTTTAATTTAATTATTGAGTTTTTCAACTTTCCTCCCCAATTTTTCTGACAGTCATAAAAGCCTAATTCTTACTGACTAGTGTGGGAAAGAAATGAGTAAATCTTATTTTTTTTCCTGCTTCGTAAACCTGCATTACATACATATGCTTCAAAAATAGTTTATTCTGCTATATTACAGTATTACTTCTAATTTTTATTCTTCCGTGTTCACTTTAATAAATCATGAAGTTGGGGGAAAAATTACTTTTGAATCAAAGATTTTTTGCAATCCTCTAGTATAGAGATCAATTATTTTTCATCCAATGTTCTATACAGAGAATTGTACCAATTCTAGTTCTCTAATGACGTATAAAAACTGTATCACGCAAAGTGAGTAAAAGAATCTGGTAAAGCATTGAATATCGCAAAATGTGTAATGACACAGATAATTTTTATCAAATTGCAACTATAGCATTTTTTTTAAAAATAAAAAGTACGCTTGATCTCATAAATAATTGCATTATGCATTTACATGTATATATGTAAGCAAACAAACTTTTTAAAGAAGCGTGCAAATAATCGAATATCATCCAACCTATAACGTATATGAAATTGGGACTGTGATAAAACACATGAATTTTTACAAATTTGGTAAACTGCAAAAATTACATTATATTTTTTTAACATATATTTTATACAGTTGATAACAAATACGACTACATTTGTTACTTTGATAAATAGTTTTGAAATGAGACAATGTAAAACATAGTTTATAATTAGAATATAAACCATTGTTGCACATTGTGATATTGGGTGCTAAATAACACAGAAACATTGGATTCGTAGATATGTGGTGCCTCAATTTCAATAGTATGCGACTGCATTAAGTTTGACAAACACCGTTTTCAATAGTTTGACCGAAAAAAACCGAATTTTATTTTGCTTATTTCACACAATTTTCGTATTATTCTGTTCTCTATATTTTAATGATGGATTATATCTACAAGATTTATGGCTGAGATTTATTTTTTGTGGTAATTTAGTTAAGAAAGAAAAAATTCAGCATTATGTAACAAAATGTGTTTAAAATGTATTTGATATAACATGACCACGATAAACCTGGTTCGTCATTTAATTAGTTATAATTGTAAGGGGATATCAGGATGTTGATTCATAATAAAATAATTTCTCATCGGAAAATTGGGCAAATCTTTCTTAATAGCCTGTGTTATGTATTGTCAATGAGACTAGGAATAATCAAAGACCTTCCTTTCTCTGATCTTTCATTGAATTATAGAGGCTGTAAGCAGT